>JALLPI010001331.1:0-10394 GCA_036939935.1 Cyclotella atomus
GTGTCTTTTCCTTACGCGTGGAGGCACGTTCTCCTTATCTGCGATATCGCCAACATTCTGATCCCTTCATCATTCCGATGGCCCATATTTTGTCATTCTCTACTCTAGAGTATAAATTAATATATGTATGATGTGGATGGATCAAATGATCTCTCACAAATGTAAAATAAATGATTCTTCATTGTTATCTCGTATGTGTGGTCAGAATGTTCAATAATGGTCTTTTTGATGCGAAGGAAAGAGTATGTTGGGGAACTTTTTCGCTACAACCGCAAATTCCTCAAAGCTGATGGTGCCATCATTTCGTTTATCGCATTGTGCTATGATTGTCTCTGCCTTTCTCGAAACCTCAGCTTCCGTCTGAGCAAGGTGATTTGCGCGCAGAATCTTAATAAGTTCCGTATGTGTGATTGAGCCGGTGCTGCTCTCATCGTAAAGCATGAAGGCAAATTTCATTCTATCAACAGAGACACAATGTATGAGAAATTATAGCTTGATTGGCATGAAATATAACCAACATATCAAATACCACTCACTTGTCATCTTTTCCAGCGCCAGTGAAGTTGGCAAGGGCTATCAGCAACTCTTTGGCATCAATCAGTCCAGATTTGTTGTAATCGTACATCTTGAACAAGCCTTCGCATTGAGTGCTTGGTTCGACCTGAAGAACTTCGCAAAACTCAGTGTAATCCATCACACCAGACTTTTTCTTATCCAACGTTGAGAATCTGCGGTGAGCTCGCTTGATGGATTCTGGTTTCAAGAAGTTATCCCGTGAAAACTCGTCTAGCGATTTTCGTTTGGCGTTACGAGCTTTGATGATTTCAGGTCCCGATTGAGGCGATTGCATAACATTGGTAAAGCTTTCAGCTCCCATGCCGCGCTGCAGACCGGGGATATTGATTTCGGAACCTCCCATGATGCAATGCCGAACCGCAGATCCGAGCCCAGCAGGAGGACTTCGGCCACCAGTAACCATTCTGTAAAATTCATCAAATGCCACTTGTCCATCTCCATTCTTGTCGACCATGCGAATCATTTCATCCACCTGCAATACAATTCAGTGAGAAGTTAAATAAGCGACAAATGCACGACACGCATGAAGAATATTATCTTACCTCTTCATCAGTGGGCCGCTCGCCAATATTAAGTAGCACATGTCGTATCTCTGCAGCTCCAACATAGTTATTCTTGTCCAGGTCAAATGATCGAAACGCTTCAATGATTTCTTTTTCGGTGAACTCGTCGCCATCCTCTTGCAAATTCACATTCTCATTTTCCTTGTTGCTGTTGCCGGGAGGTGGAGCAAGCCGTTCTTTATAGGTGCCATGGCGATAGAATGAGGCAGAAATTACCAAATGACCAGCATTGTGGTATGACTTATCAAGAATATTGATCGTGCCTTCGTAGTTTCCTTGAGCGACCCAATCCAATATTCCAACACGAGCACATCCCATACACTTGTCCTCGCCTACTATTTCTTTGTCCATGATTTCAATCTCAAGCTCCCGCTCGGTGGTGATCTCCCAGTCAAATTCTTCATTCCATTCCTTAAGGAAAAAAGTAATCGTTGTATGCACTTGAGTTTGGACATTGAGAAGGTTTGTATTCATTAATCACTTTCACTCACGGGATTCTTTCCACCGTTCTGGTGTGTTCCAGTTCTGTAATTAACGTTGCCTAGCTTCAATATAACGTAAGGGTCAGCTCTACCAAAAACCCCTTGCCCGGCTTTGAGATTCACTCCTTTTATAATCTTTAGGACCAACTTCCCGAACGGATGCTGCGGCTTTGGGGTAATCGGGGGCGCCTCGGATGGAATATGAGGCGGTGGTTTCCCTAGCGGAGTAGGATGTATTGGGCGGTTGTTTACCATTAGAGGTTGAGATGCAAGATCGCTTAAAGGCTCTGAAATGTTGGGGTTACGTATTGGTGTCATTGGTGGGATACCGCCTCCGGGAGGAGCCGGTGCGGACGGTCTGGGTAATTGAGGCGTCGAAGGAGGATCTAGAGCTGCGTGAATGGATGGCCGACCGCCATAGTGCCCCGGCGGTCCTCCGGGAGGCGCACCTCTTGGAGGAGGGCCAGATGGAGGAGGACCTCGTGGTGGCGGTCCACGAGGCAAGGAAGGACTATTCACCATACTCTGAACATATTCCAAAAAGTATTTAGGAGAGAATAGATGTAAAAAACAATACAGTGTATGCTAACTCACCAATCGCGGTGGCGGACCAGAAGGAGGTGGTCCACGAGGAAAAGGGCTATTTGGAACCATTCCTGGCGGCTGGCCAGGTAATATCGGTGCGCGATATGACGGCCTACCAGCAGCTAACGGCACAAGAAGGGTAAATTGTAGAGTTGACAGAACGATGATCATGACAATGACTTACGAATTGGCGAGCCTGGGCTATTAGGTGGCGGTCCCCGAGGCCGTGGACCAGTGAATGAAGTCCTACCAGGCGGGCCTCCTAAAAGTGACGACGTCAACAAGTCGATAATGTATGAAGATGGAAGATTCAGATTGCATAATTTTAAGAACGCTCGTCTCGTTGAAAGCACATTCGAGTTGTCTTACCTGGAGGAGGCCTCGGAGGTGGCGTTGCCATGTCTGACTAGAATAGCGCGAGCACTGAATACTCAGTCAGGAGCACTGTACAAAATGAAAGTTTTCGTAGAAATAAAAATGTGCCTGAACCTCGCGTGTCGTTATCAAAATGAAAGTTTCCGATCTTCAGGAGATGACCGGGTCATTGGTTGGATTTGGATCGAAGAAATGGAGTGATGCGCGTCTGCAAGTCAATCAGCTTCGACTTCTAGGCGAGGAACCCAGTCAAGAAGAGTTGAAAGTCAATCCTACACTTAGACGTGCTTGGAATGACGCCGTTTGCTTGGATCTAATCAAGGCTGGCGATAAATCGACTCAAGAGCAACTGAACGATCCCGAATTTGCTGCTGCATGGCGAGGCGTCAACAATACCATTGCTGCTGCATCTCACCGAGTCAAGCAGCTCCAAGATCAAGGAGAAGAGTCCAGTCAAGAAGACTTGGATGGCAGCCCTGCTCTTAGACAAGCTTGGGATAAGGCTGTTTGCGCCAAGGCCAAGAAGGAAGAGGCTGCTCGCGTCAAGGCATTGAAGAAGGAGGAAGAGGCTGTTCGCTTCAAGGCCAAGCGCGAGAAGATCGAGGCAATGGGGAAGATGGCCATTGATAGAGTCAATCTATTGCTTGCACCTCGTGAATCGCCCACTCCTGATGATATCTAATCCCGGCTTTGCTTATCTATGGGGCAAGAAGAAAGAGGAAGCTCGCTTCAGGGCATTGAAAATGGAAGAGGGCGCACTCAATACTCAAGAAAACATATTATGCAAATAAAGTCCACAGAACATACTCATCGAGGTAGAGGAAGCGCGAAAAGCAAAGAAGAACATACTCATCGAGGTAGAGGAAGCACGAAAAGCAAAGAGAGCCGCATTGGAGGAGAAAGTACAATGGGAAGCACACAAGAAAAAGATGAGTGAATCACAAAGGCTGTCTTATTATCCTATGCAGCTTATTATCCTATGCAGCCTGCGCCTCTCTCTATGCCTCTGTATGGCTACATTCCTCTCATGCCTCCATATAGTTACATGCCTTCTACGGTTATACCCCAACTAGCTGGCCAGCCACTCTACAACTCGACCTCCTACAACCCAACAGCCTCGCTTTCTCCTGGTCTAAATGGAACTACATACTGCAGTTTCCAGCCTAAATAGAAAGCCTGAAAACCTCAAAATCGACCTCAAATGAAATGCAAGTTTTCAGGTCGAAGCCACTTCAGCAAAAATCGGGCCAGCTTCAAAGAAAATGAGTTTTTGGTTGAAATGATGTGGGAACCTCGTAAATGGTCCAAAAGGGAGCCACGAAAAGCCACCAGCAAAAGCATGGATTGAGCGACAGGCCAAGACGCAAGATGCCACGCCAACGAAATCCCGGCCCTCGGGCAGTACTGAAAATCCAACAATACCGCCAAATCGCCGAACAAGAGACCGCACAATTGCGGGAGCAGATACGCGAGCTTCAAAACGATTCACCAGAAGTATTCGAATCCACCTGCCAAAGCGCCTATGTCGACACCAAACACCGTCTCGTCCGCTCATCTCCTCTAGACGTCACATCGCAAGACTCCTTGAAGAAAATGCCCGGACAATCCTCACGACACGCTGTCACCATTTGGTCCCATGAACTCAAACGCAACGAAAAGCCTCACTTTCCAGTAACTCCTCTCAAGCGTGGCTCTCCGCTGTTTGCCAAATCTACTTCGTTCACCAACGATATTAGAGATCCCAGAGTCAGTCATAGCGAAGCATGAATCAGTTAACCATTAAATTTCAACAAATTCATCTTTCAATTGGCAGTTGTATCCAACCGATTTCGATTGTTGATTCTGATGTTTTATCATGGCATATCCAAATCTATCCAGAGCCTTAACAATCTCTCCCGAAATCACAAGATCATACATGGAATGCCCGCTACCAAATGCAATTCTTAGTTCTAGCTCCTTCCAAACATGATGCAAATCTAAAGCCGTGTCTACAGGACATATTGCATCGAGCGAGCCTTGGATGGCAATGCATGGCGGTAAGGAATTGTACCACGATGTATTTTGGTAGGACACAGACAAAAACTGTCGGTAGTCTTGTAGAACATAGTCATCGTTGGTGGAATAGTAACATGTCAGCATGGCTTGAGCTGGGATGAATTTTGATGGATCAAATGTAGCATTGGAAGCTTGACGATCTGTGACTGTGCTGTTGCTGTCTTCTGTATCTGCAGAAACATCCTCAATCGGTAATGGCTCCAACAAGACAGAATACGTAGCTTCTATTCTCGCTCTTAAGGCTTGCATTCTCTTCTCGTCTGGAGGGTCCGAAAATCGACGCAACGATTGAACTGCACCATCATCTACAACCACGTCATAGCTGCCATCTATTGGATTGACCGCATCGATGGATTGGTTATTGTAGACTTTGGCACTTTCATAATGCCACTGTTGAGATGATGGATTCCAAACCAAGAGCCTTGTATTTGTATGGTTGCTGCGGTTCTTTTCGGGATATCCTTTTGAATAAATGCCCATCTCGTATCGGAACCATGATTGAGCGGCCTTTGCACGAGTTAGAGGATTAGAGCCCAACAAACGATGATAGTACTGAGTTAATACTTTTCTTCTGTCATGGGATGAAGGTTGTGCATTATTGTTTGATTTGTCTGGCAGGTCGACTTTGCAAAATTCCTGCCAGCCATCACTGAACACCTGGGATGCTGTGACAGGCTTTCGCGTGGCAACGTTCTTCGTGTTACCAGTCACCAAATCTTTGAGGTTGGAAGTAGTACTCAAAGCAATATCTTTTGGTGGAGGATCACCAAAGCACCAATCAATCTCTTGTGGTCGAAACAAACACAAACCTCTGAGCACCATAGCCCTTACTTTAGATGGATACGTATGAGCATATGCCAAGGCCAATGTGCAGCCCCAAGAGCCCCCAAGAATACAGTCCCACGGTCTATCATCTAGCAACTTTAGTCGTAACCGTTCCACATCTTGCACCAGCAAAGGCAAAGTGTTGTGTGATACCTCTCCCAACGGTGTGCTTCTGCCGCATCCGCGTTGATCCAGCAGAACCACGGATTCATATAACTCCGGAGAGAAGAAGTTGGCGTGCCTAGGAAAGCAACCGGCACCTGGACCTCCGTGTAGAACTAGACCAGTGAGGCCCCGCTTTGTAGTGCCATCGGAGTTTATATGTACTTTCCCGTCAATTACAGGTATACGATGATGTACTTCGTAATAAAGAACGTGCGGAGAGCCCTCTTCTGTGTCTAATGTCCCATTTGTTACTTGAGTTACAAACCTCACATTATCATCGGAATGCAATGACTTGTTGTTGTGATTGAAATCAATTTTGGGAGGAGGATCATATAACGTTCGTAGTATTGGCTCTTCTGTCTGGACTGCAGTGATGAGATTTCCGTTCACGGCATGATTGAGGCATGCTGATCGAGATGGGTGTGGATATTTGGATGGATGTAACATCCAGGCATCGGCATGTTGGCTTGGGAAGAAGTATATTGCCGATAAAATCAGGTAGAAACTCATCATTGTGAGGCCGCTTTTTTGAGGAGGGTAAGTAACCGATATGTAAACGGGAAGGTAAGATACTAAGACACTGTTATTGATCAAGGTAAAGTGCTGGTTACCTGTCACTAACAATTTGAGGGGAAGGGGAGAGAAGATGAAAGAGATGGCTGTGTTGCAGTCAATGATCATTTTCGTTCTCCTGCTGGCTGCTAGTACAAGAAGCTACGCCTTCAACAACATTGGTCCTGACACTCGAATACGGCATGCCTCCAAGTTATTAACTCATGCATCTGCTGTTCAGCCTATCGATGAGACAGTGACATCAAATATCACGACATCTTCCACTGCTCCTGCCAACCCCGCAGTAGCGAAACACAAGAGACAAAGAATCCCAATCCTTTCCTACAAAGACAATTATGTGATTGTATCCAAACCAGCAGGAGTATCTATGCACAAAACTGGTATGAAGCTCTGGGGGCACGCGGCTAAATTTCCATCCTTGGAGAAACTCATACGCAAACAGTTGTCAAGAAAGCCATATCTGGTGCATAGACTGGATCATCGGACGAGTGGGGCTGTTCTCATGGGGTTCGATTCACAAACTGCTGGAAAGTTACACGGTAGACTTAGAGGTGACGGAGCAGTCAAGTTGTATATTGCTTTGGTCAGAGGTGATTTGCGTGAAAGGTTTGCAAGTTCAAATGCTGCTGGAGAAAGGTTAGCTGGTATTCATCATTTGTATGGAAAGATAACTATTGACCTTCCAATTATAGCTGATGATGTAGAAAAGGAGGCAATAACTGACTTTTACTTCTTGTCATCCATCGACCTGAATGATAAGTTTGCATCAAATGAAGGAACAAGCATTGAAGTACCATTTTCAAACAAGGCACTATCACTACTTTTATGTCGCCCAAGAACAGGGCGTATACATCAAATACGAAGGCACTTGGTGAAAGGACTAAACAGTCCAGTTATTGGAGATACGGAACATGGAGATAGCCGTGTGAATCGATTTTGGAGAGAAACGATAGGATTGGATAGACTGGCTTTGCATTGCTGGCACCTTTATTTACCTCCAATCGGACAAAATGATGAAAGCTTCGAAGATGACGAAGTTATTCAGTGTATAGCTCCATTGCCAGATGACTTCGCTGATGCATTACATCATCCAGAATTGAAGCAATTATGGAATGAAGCAACACAACTAGAGCCACGGTTGAAGATGCAGCATTACGATGAGAGAGGTGGAACTTTTGGTCGTCATTGTAGAACTAAATAAAATAGCATACCGTGGTAAGAAATAAACATCTCTAATAGCCTATCTGAGTTAATCTTCCTTTACCTGCACAACTGGATACTTTGCAAGAGCCTCGTCCCATGTAAATCTGCCATGGACGAAGTCAAAAACGACTCGAGTGACATCAGCTTTTGGCAAACGAATCTGGACAGTAGAATCGCGTTCGCGAAGTGTCACAGATCCGTCTGACAAGGTATCAAAGTCCACAGTCACAGCATACGGAACACCAACTTCATCCGCTCTGGCATACCTCCTTCCAAGAGAAGCGGTGGATTTGTCTACTCGAGTGGCCAAGTCGCTATCCATCAAGTCTGATGCAATTTCATCAACCTGCAGATGAGTCAAACGGAATTAGCAAAGACACACAGAAATGAAAGGGCCTAATCAATACAGCAAATCAAACTTACCACAGCATTCATCTCGTCGCTGCTGCTAATGGGCAAAACAGCACACTTTTGCGGTGCCACAGCCGGCTTAAACCTCATGACACATCTCTGCTCATCCGCATCACGCTGATAAAAGCAATGCTCAAGCAACGAGTACAAAATCCGTCCCATACCAAACGAAGGCTCAATCACAGAAGGAGTAAATTTAATCTCGTGCACTTTCTTTGTTGTCTTTGTCCAACTGACCATATCCTTGGTAATCTCAAATCCATCCACGGTAGCCTTGCCTTCTGACTCAAGAGCCATAGCCACGGGTTCAAAATCCGCCCAATTCTCAGCCAAGGCATCCAAAGCACGAGAAACGACACGTTGATCCGCCTTAAATGCCTGACCCAACACCTTTCTATCCAATTTCAACTTGGCCACCTCCACCTCCTTAGCCTCATCCAACTTCAATGTCGCCACCATGGGAGTCTTGGTGGCCTTACCGTGCACATCCAAATCATAACAGGCTCTATCCGCATGCCCCACGCATTCAACCCAACCGTATGACGATTGGATTTCAAGATCCCAACAATCACAGGCATAATGTGCCATTTCCGTAGTCAAATGCTGACGGAATCGAAGACGAGAAGGATCCATCCCAATACGCTCCATGAACAATTGAGTACGTGCCATAAAGTAGGCAAGAGTCTCATTATTGACGAGTCCGGTGGATACGGCCTCGCCTACGGTGATGGTTTTGGTTTTACCGGATCCGAGTTGATCGTCGCGGCCGAAGAGGACTAATTCTTTGTTGGAGACGGAGGAGAAATTGGGGTGGGATTTATCGTCGGGGTTGACAAAGTGTTCGATTTCAGCCATGCAGAATTCTCGAACTCGGAGAAGGCCGGATCGAGGTGCGATTTCTTTATATTGTTGAGTATAGATAGAAGGCAGATCAATGAGTTGAATGGTTAGATGTATTCAGGTACAGAGAAATCACAGTAAAGAATCACATACAAATCATTACAACAGCACAAAGATATGTGCACACAAACAAAATACTCCAAACTCACCATTCCTAAACCCAAGACCAATCTGAGCCGCAGCAAAAGGCATCTTCTGCGAATTCGCATCCAACAACCTCCTAAAATTCACAAAGAGACCCTGAGCCGTCTCGGGCCTCAAATACCCCACACTCGTCCCCTCCGGTCCAATACTCGTCTTGAACATAAGATTAAAAGGAAAGCTGGGCCCATACGCCTCCCCACTGGGAGCTTTACACCCGTAATTCGTCAACTGTTCGTCCAATTCGGCGGGAGAGAAGGCATCCGCCTGAATCTGAATCCTTAAATGCTTCTCCCTTTCCTCTACAGGCATGTTGGGATTAGCTTCGATCAATTCGTCAATCACATCCTCTAGCAATTTATCGGCCCTAAAACATTCGCCGCTCACGGGGTCTTTGACCATCAAATCGGTAAATCGATCGACATGGCCCGAAGTCTTGAGGACCACCTCGGGAGTGAGGCAGGTACACTCCATTTCGAGCATGGATTCAGCGAGGACAAAGTGCTTACGCCACGCGTCGACCATGGAGGCTTTGAGGGCACAGGCGGGAGGTCCTAGGTCAAAGAGGCCCTTGACTCCACCGTGTATTTCGAAGGAGGGGACAATGAACATTTTACGCAAGATAAGCTCATCGAAGACTTTGCGGTTGAAGGATTTGGTGGGGTCGGTGGATTCTTGGTGCTTCCGTAAGGTTTCGGCGCGGAGTTTGAGGGATTTGAGGGCATCGACGGCCGAGGCGATTTCGTCGGCGTTGGAGGAGGATTCTTTTTTGAGGGTGCGGACCACAGAGCCTTGTTTGGTGATTTGGGCGTTGAGGGAGTCGATTTCGTCTTGGAGGGCCGAGCCCGTGGGGAGAGAGGACGCCATGGTTCAAGTGTTGGTTCAGTGTTGTTGGAAAGATGATGAGAGATGAGCGAGAGTGTGTGGTGGTTCTCAACTGCGAGACATGAGCGGCTGCGGTGGTGGGGTTGAAGGAAATATGTAGGTGCGTGGTCGACAATTAGTAAATGAACGTTGGAAAAGTCTACACGTGGAAGTCTTTTCATAGTTTGCAACTGCCCTAAAGACTGTGGTGGGTGTAAGTGAAAGTCTTTGTCATTGCCTCAAAGAAGTCATCAGCAAAATCAAAAGCTCAAGGTGTTGCTGAAATAATGGACCTATGGATGAATATGTACTGTCGTGGCAGTGTGCTTACTACTTATACCATATGTTTGGCAAAGTTAAGAGTCTACATGTGTCAGCTTCAACTCGTTGATAAACGAGAAATACGCCAGAGAAGCAAAAGGTTCTATAATGGGAACTGTCTCCTCTCTAGAGTTTAGATAACTGACGGTAACTGCTCTAGTAGGATGTAATGAGTGCCATTTTCATTTGGGTAATGAGTACCATTTCTGCATTCTATACGATTCATTGATGCCCAACATCTCATCTGCAACCCAAGTCTGTTATCAACATCAATGTTCACAGTTCATTTAACCACATTATTGTTAAAATGCTTCTAACTACGCTGCAATTTGCAATGGCCGATGTTCTATAGATT
>JALLPI010001332.1:0-10396 GCA_036939935.1 Cyclotella atomus
CGGATCTGTATGATAGACTATAGTCTAACCGACCGGTCATTCTATAGTCTAACGCAAGAAACTACAGAATGACCGGTCTGAAAATTGGCCATAACAGATCGGTAGTAAAGTAGAAGAACTAGATACCATGATGTCCATATTGCCCAATTATTAGCATGATTTTCCGTTGACATGCCAGATGATGACTATCAACTTCCTGAATAGTCCCTTACTGACTGCCAAATCCGAATCCAGTCATCTTGACCAGACCTTGACACAGACTATGAGTAACCATTGCGTTGGAGATTGCTTGGATGAACAAGCAACAGGATTCGGAAATGAACAGGCATGGCGATGTGACAAGGTTGAAGAGCTGTACCAAATGTGTCTAACAAGAGCTCAGCGGTGGCAAATGTAAGGGAAATCCGAGAAGAAAAGAACTTCTCTGTGTGAGATCAAACTCATAAGTATGAATGAGAATATATATTGTATAATAATATGAGCATGATTGATTTGAACTCTAACATACTTTAAGATATGTACAGTGCAATGATCAATATGCCCTACTTTGTCTTGATATCGTAGCGGATTCTTGCATTCAAATGGTAACCAGAATAACTTTTGCCAAATTGACCAAAAACGACGTTGCCATTTTGTAACGAAACACCATTTGCATCCGAGTTATCAGCTGATCCAAGACCCACCAGAAGAATGCCTTCATTTGCTTTTAAGTAAAAGCCTTTTGTAATACCATTCGAAATTGATATTGGAGGGTTGAATGTGGCTGTTGTATTGGAGGAGGTTGAGTTCGACAGCGTGATAGAAGCAGCCTTCTTCCATTGGCTTGATGTTTGTTCTTTGCCCTCGAGAGATCCAGAGAAAGTGGTAAACATATCTACGATGGAGTTGGGGCTTCCTCTCAAATGTTCAAACTCGATTGATTTCACTAGTATCTGGTCTGCCTGCATATTCACCTTCACGTCAAACATGAAACCTGAAGATGCTAGGCAGTTGGAGTTGCATGACTTTGATGGACTTAGCCAATACGAGAGTGCTGCTGCGGGTGCTGGGGCTGTATTAGCGAGACTGATTTTCGAGGTGTCGGATGATTCCGCTGCTGTTGGCGATGCAAACAAGGAGCTTGCAGATTGCGAACTAGTGAGATTAGGAGATGTCGGTCGCTTTAAAGTTGGCGATCCGGTAGTTGGTTTACCAGTGGGATGAATGATCGAATACCTGACACTGACGTTGAAAAGATAGCCCTCAATTCCTATTCCAAAAATGCCTCCCATAACGGTTGATCCAGGTCCGATGAATACCCCATTGCTGTCTGTGTTGGCATTTGAACCAGTGCCTACACGCAAAACACTTGACGATGCACGAAGATAAAAACCAAATGAGCTCTCCGGTGACACTGTTACGGGTGGGTCCAATTTAAATTCTGAAGTTACGTAACCGCCAGAAGCGGCAACCAGACCATGTGTTGCTCGAACTTGCTTTGTGTCCAGCTTATTCCATTGAGCAGAAAAGTTCACCTTGTCTTCGTATCCACCAACAAATGTGCGGTACAAATCGATGGTAACATCAGAGTACCGCGGTTCAGTGTGTTCAAATGTAATGCTCTCCACTAGGATGTCTTGCCTGGCATTGGCACCGAGACTAACATCGAACATTATTCCTCGAGAAAGATAACATGATCCTACATCTTCACAGGTCTTCGGAGGAGCTATGAAGAAGGGTCCGTAGTTGATAGTAGGTGCTACAGAAGGCATCTTGGTGGGGCTAACAGTTGTGGGTTTAGCTGTAATAGGCCGGAAAGTTGGAGATGAAGATGTAGGTGAAGATGAGACTGGCTGTTTGCTGGGATGTGAGGTGACTGGACTCTTTGTCGGGGGCGCAGTTTGCTTTATGATGCATTGGCCTTTCTTGTACAGGGTCGTCCAAATCTGGTGAGAAACTCTTTCCGGATCTTTAGACACGGTCAGTTCCGTGAACTCATTGCTTGGCTTCCAGTTCTTTACATCTAATCTGGGGTGATCACCCGTCCATACACCACCCATGGACAAGGCGACATTGGACAAACCGCCAGAGCAAAAGTCACAGTATGACATGATTGAAGCTGCGTTCGACATCGGTAGTTCTTTGGGACATGCATCTAAGCCACATACATCGACAACGGGCTTGTAGGCTTCACTTTCAAAAGTGTGGTCTAAAGTTCAAGTAATTGGCAAGAATGTTGTCAGTATGAGAGCATGAACAATAAAGTTGCACGAAGAAGTGAATACTTACCAGATCCTAGAGAGTGACCAATTTCGTGCATCATAATGAACAGGTCGTATACTGCATCCTCGTCAAGACTATTAATTGTTCCTTCTAAACCACTGCTAAGACCGACCCCGTATCGCTCGTCACACACTGCATCAATGAAGGCAATGCCTCCTCCGATATATTTTCCCAGTAAGGCGTGACGCAGCTGAACATCAGCAGGAAAGTGCTGGTCGTAGTGCTCACGCATGAGCCTCAATCCATCTCTCAATGACTCGGCTGATCCAAAATATGTCACTTCTTGAACATGAACCACATTGAGTCTAACTCCTACTTCATTTTCTAGAATTGCATTGGCAACAGTTATGAGAAAGTTCACATACTCGATAGCTTGAGATGCACCTCCTTGCTTTTGAATGAACTCAGCATCGATGTCAATGATCATGTTGATTTCGAATCTCACTGCTGGTCCGTCTTCTTCGTAGAGACGCTGGTCGGTGGGAGGCTTAAAAGCGGGAATGGCAGTGTCTGAAAAGATATTATTTTGAAGGTGTCGAATGTTGAAATGATGATGATGATCATGTTCGTGATGCTCGTGTTCGTGCTCGTAGTGGTTATGAACGTCGTACAAATCCTCATCTTGTCGCCCTCTCACACCTTTCCATTCATCACCTTCTACCTCCTGCTTCAACATTCTATCATCCCACTGTTCTTTATGTTCCACACCACAGGTAAAACTCTTGTTTTTGCCTTTCTCGACTACAGGTCCCATGAACATGCGTTTCCTAACACCCCAGTTTACAGGATGGTCAGCTGCAGCAGAGCCTACAATCTCGCCATCTTCTAAAACAAACATATCCAATTTACGCACATTGCCACTTCGGCCTCGCTGGACACCTGAGTAGAAGAGATAAGAAGACACGCATTTCTAGATGAGTATGTCGGCACAGAATAACTTGTGGCTAATAGGGCAAATACAAACAACTTACCTGTGACGCTGCCCGATTCTGTGTTCACACTGAGCACCGTCAGACCTCTCGTCCTCGTTGGATCATTGACAAGAACAGTAAGTTTGGATGCCAAACTATTGGACTTGGATCCTTTTGGATAGTCCACCGATTTAAAGTCAAATGTAGTTGCCGGAGTAATGGCCGAGGTGGCAGTGGCCAATTGAAGCAATAGTGTAGACGAGGATGTCTGCAGCCGACGAAAGTGCGAGAGATCTTCGGCGTCTTCGTCATCTGACAGATCTACTTCAATCTCGAAATGAAGTGGTGGCGAAGATGGTGATGATCTGTCTTCTTCAGTCTCGCGTAGAATATCAATGAGATTCTTCACATGAAAGACATGGCCAAGTAGCAGGATTGTATGAGCAATTCGAACGAGATGCAGTCAGCAAAAATGAGATGAATGGAAAGAATCACTTACATCTGTGCTGGACACATATATTCGCCGCTGTTTCTCATGTGATCCATTGAATGAGTCCAATTGATCCTCGAATATTGGCTCACTCTGTCGATGTCGTCGAGCGGAGCCGGCTTCTTTGATCATCGAATCATTCATGTTTCTGTCACTTCTGTCGGTAGCGCTGCCGTCCACATGGATATAGGCAGCCATGGCCATGGTAAAGAGGATGCTGATGAGCTTCATTGTAAAGGGAATGATGTGGGCACTGGATAGACCCGGTTGGTATGGCTGGGCAGTGGGCAGTCAATAAATTGTCGAAGGAGGCAGGGTGGTGCGGTGGTGCCGGCGGGCGGTGACCGGTGGCCGGGTGGCGCGGAGATTGGTGTAGTTGGTAGGACACAGACATCAGTTGCGTGGCAAGTGGCAAGCTTCGCATAAACGAGGTGTATTAATCTCGTCATGAACACGTCATCACTTTGGAAAAATGTTCTACGACTACACTACGACAGATTTATTATTTTTCATCTCCCTATTTTCTTAAGAGAATCCACGTTTAGAACCACTCAGAAAATGGAATCACCTTCCAACTCTCCTTTCCGTTCAAGAGGTTGGCTTCCTATTCCTCCTTCTTGGCATTGAATTGCCCTTTGTTCTGGATTTCAGGGGACAACAATTTCCTCTGTTCCACCACATCTCTTTAAAATAATTGAGCATTCCGTCATCTGCACTGCTTTTTGTACATCAATAATTCAATGGGGTAGTGAACTGGGGTTTATGTTATATCTAATGCACTATTGCTCAACCAATAACCATGTTGTTACCTGGCATTTGTACTAGGTTTATATTAAAATAGTCATATTAGTTGTGAGAAAAAATCTGCTAAGTATCATGAATTTCAACAATGATATTTACAATTCAACCTGCTTTTCTGCCTGATCAAGCGTGGAGCAAGTGCCTGGGAATCTTGAGCAGCAGCACAAAACCAAGTGGGACTCATTCACCAGGCACACAGAGTTGGTCTGACAGCTTGATGTGATAAGCAGTTTGGTGTATAAGTTCAAGTTCAAGGAGACATCCTTGTACACCTTGCACTTTGCTTGGGCAAGATAGCTGGGCACTGGTAATGATGTTTTTCAGGGTGACTTATCCTTTTTGATGTGTGCAGTCAATATGTGTGGAGAACATAACGATCTAATATGTCGTCAAGATTAGTAGATCTCACGACAATGCCAATTCCTCAATGATTTAGTTGACTTTATCTCCTAAATTGAGGTGTTAAAAAGTAACTTGCAGTTGTACCTTTTGCGGTGCGTACTTTGCACTCCGATTACTATTTGTTGTGCTCATGTGGATTCGCAAACTAATGAAGTCGTCTGTGTTCATTACTAGAGCTTCAGTGACGTCAACGTTGACCCATTGATTTGGGTGTGTTGAGCTGATTTCGTTGATGGCAACCCCTGCATCAGGAGCATCTTGCCATGTTACAATATTTCCATTCCAAATACTGTGAGACGCTGCATAAACACTTCCACCAACAGGAGACGAGCTAAGCGAGTATAGCCGAAGAACTGCCGACGATATGTGATCCCTGCCTTTCAAGAATGATACGTCAAACTTGATGAGGATATCTTCGTACTTCGAAATACTCAAATATTGAGTGCCAGTATTGTCAACAGAGTGGTTACTAATCGTGATGGCTTCAGTTGCTTGGACAGCAACCTCATGTGCACCAGACTCGGCTGTGCTACCATCTCTGACAAAAGATTTTGAATGGAGTGTGTCAGAAGCAATTGAAATTGTTTCTGTAGTATGAGGAGCTTCCTGAACCTGCTCCTTTGAAACAGGCTGTGGCTTCGGGGCTGAAGTTCTCTCTGGCACCGATCCTCTTGAAGACTTGCTGTGTGAGGCGGAAGCAGTAAATGGCATATGATTTGCGGATGCATCCTTGACGTGGGGAGCAGAATAAGTTGCCGATAATTCAGGCTGGTCTATCATTGCCAATGATTCAGGCTGGTCTATTATTGAAACCAACTCATGGGCTACAATTGAATCTGGCACGAGTCCGACAACAAAATTTGAATTGTCCTCAAAAGGGCGTAGCTCGTAGCATGGAGTTGTTGCTATTGAAGGATTGAGGTCTTCGTTTCTCCAAAAATGTGGATCAAAAATGAAGTGGAATTCACTGGGCGCGGTGATCTTGAGGGAATACTTCCCAGGTGGGATTCTTCCCAAGTGAAAAGAACCATCCAACGAGGTTCGAGTGCCCTTTACCCAGGTGTTGAAGTCACACTCGTAAAGGTCAACAATGGCGTTATAAATCCCACCATCTGAAGACTCGCGCCATTGGTCTCCATTGGAATCATTCCACACCTCTCCGTCTAAGAAAGCGAGCCCTATGGCGTCTGCGGAAACACTGTCAGATTCCAATCCAGGCGCATTACGTGAAACTCTCTTGCACCTTTCACTTCTTCGAAAGTGTGTTTCACAACAAAGATCCAGGCTTGGAAACTCGTATATTGGATTGTTATCCATGTATACAGGTTTTGGTACGTTCACGTCACAATCGTTAATGCAGTAGCTGAGTCCTGATGCCCAGCCTGGAAAGTACTTGCATGTTCCATCCTCGCCTCCAGACGAAGTGTAAGATCCACTCCCTGTGATGAACAAGACGGTGGGCTTGGGTGTAGGAGAGTTCGATGGTGCATCGATAGCAGCCCAAGAGCTAATAGTAATTTCGTTGCAGTTAACACGTTTGTATACAGCAAATCCATTACAGTTGCCAATACTCGGGTCTGCTCCACATTCATAGTCCTGGGAATAACACACGCCTCCAACATAAGAGAACTTGCAGTTGACATATGCTTTATTCAGAGGACATTCTGAACTTGGGAGAGGTTCAAAGCATCGATTGGCGCATCGTTCGGCATCAGATATTGGTGAAGAAGTGGGGCTGGTTGTGTTAGGTCTACTAGTAGGATTTGATGTCATAGGAGCTCTGGTATCCAGCTTGATTGGTGCCTGTGTTGCCGTTAGGGTAACAATTGGAGACTTGCTAGTTGGGCTGGCTGAAGGGTGGGCTGTAGGAGAGGTACTGGTAGGATAACTCGATGGGTGGTTTGTAGGAGAAGTACTACTTGGACTATTTGATGGTTGTGTTGTCACTGGACGAAGTGACGGAGAAACGGAAGGTAATTTTGATGGTGCCTATTCAATAATACAATGCAAGTATTTAGAGGAAACAGTTAAAGTTGGTTGGACATTGTAAGCTTCTATCGCAGCTACTCACCGTAGTAGGCGTCTTTTTCGCTACAAGGCCTTCTACCTTGAAGCTCATTTTCTCCTTGCTTGAGCTGAAACCATAAATTCTAATGCCTGTTTCGGTTATTAAACCCTTTTGATAAGAGTCAGTGTTAGGGTACTTGCTACCTCCAGCTTTCAGCTCAGTATTTGTTGAAGATGCATGCCACAAATCATGATAATCGCCTTGATTCTCTCCCTTTTCTAGATCATAATTGCCATCCGCAGGCAAAAGTGCGATTCTATAATGCTTTCCATTCTCTGGCCATGATTCCTGTCCTGGATAGCCTCTCGTGTTTTGAGCGGCATTCTCGTCAATATGCCAAATGGCAATGCCTCCATGCGGTATCTTGCTATCATACCCGTCTGGTTGACGGTTCTCTAGCAACAGATATTCGCCTTCTGGAAAACCAGAGTCTATACGGTAGACCTTGTCACTGGTCTCTGAGTTCTCTAACTCGTAAGTGCCATCCTCATCAATAGTGATCGGGTTGACCCATCCTACTGACACCTTGCTCCAGGCGCTAAGTAATGGAGGATAAACCCCTGTTCCATCAAAACCCCAGCTCTGGGACATGACATCGAGCGCTCCTATGCCACTCCCTTCAAATGTATTATCATACAAATCAGGAAGGCCCAAGTAATGGCCCAACTCATGACAAATGACACCCATTCTCGCAATGTCACTATCGCACTTGTTTCGAAGGCCAGAAGATACATAATACCGATCCACACTGACACCATTGGAACTGGTCCAATCTACACCACCCTTATGACTCCATATTCGATTCAGATTATCAGCACCATAGCAATCAGCCCCTGCAAACTCGGCCCCATAACCACTTATCAGCATACCAAAACCATCTATAACCCCGTCCCCATTCGAGTCAAAGTCTTTAAAATCGTATCCCTCGCTTTGTACATACTCCAACGCTTCTATAATTGCTTCTTGAATCTTGGTAAAACCATAATCACCATTGGCATAATAACGTTCACTTTTTGATAACTCAATCCACCCCACGACGGTACTATGCATATTCAATTGTCCATACGAATTGGTGTGAAAGTATGTCTTGACGGAACCGGTCGGGACAACTAGTTTCGAGGTAGAGGGTGAGTTATACAGCAGATCATAATGTTCACGTGGTGGGAGAGGGCGATTGTGATCAGAGAATTTAAGAAGTAATACTAGATTGTGGAATGAGCCGGATGTTAAATGACGGCGTGTCTGTTGTTTGGTTGTTTTGTTGCGTAGATTCCTGCGCTGAAATACATCGCGGTCTGGAAGCAAGATCTTTCCGTCCTCGGTCAGATAGGGATGGGCATCTTCCAGTTGTGGATGCAGTGGCACTTCGTTCGGCTTGTGTAATGGACGATGGCCTGTCACGCCAGAGAGGAAGCTTGAGCCTATTAACAGGTTACGTTTCATCTTCCCAACGCGAGCTTGCGTCTGAAAAACAATCCTTGTGGAAACTGAAGACCCCCCACACCTTTTATGTTCGGGCTTTTGGGTACTGTCGTTGATTGTGTCGATCTATCTCCCTCTTGCTCGCAATCACAACCATCGCATCGAGGCGATCTCAACTTTTTATTGAAGAGGTGAGAGTGGTCCTTTTGTTCGTGGGGGCTGTACTGAAACTCTCGAGATTTGAAGATTGTCTGTTGGGAATCTTAATGGTAGCAGAGGCTGAGGTAAACCGCATAATCGGCAATAATGACTTTTGGTTATTATTAATTCATTGAATACTTTCAACTGAATAGTAGTTTAGCTGATGATTCCGTGCTGCATAGCCGCTGGCTTTTTTGTCACATTCCAATTGGTTGATTGTTGAATTGAAATTTATTTCTCCCCCAGCTTCTTTAGTGGCGTCATCCAAACATACCGGGCATATGGAGATGGCAGTGTTATATTGAAACTCAAGACTGACCGATTGAAGCAGGTGAAATCTATGTCTCCTATATCAATGGCAAGGCTGTACACCTGCAAGCAGTCCTTGTATGCATTCAAGCTTGTGCAAATGGAATCCGTTCCTTCTTTTTCCAGTCGACGGATCTGGCACGGGAGGTGGACGGAGGGAGAAGTGGGTGCATCAGGGTGTCGGCTATCACATCATTAGCGATCAACAGAACGACGCCTCATGGATGAGGGCAGATATCGACCGCTTGTGGGTCTCCTCCGAGTGGCCGACAAAGCAGGAGCTGGCACGGAGGATGGCCCGTGACAGTGACATGTAGGAGAGTTGGTGATGGCTATCATCATCGGCGGCCATGGATGTGAGGGAGGATGGAGAGGCGCCGGAGGCTGTCCGTTGGCCTGGTTGGGTTGTGGATCATTCGTTGCATGCAAAACATGCGTACAAGGTATTGGAGAGAAATAACGTATGTGAATACCTTAACCGATAGCTCATTTTTCGCAGAATAGCTTTTTTCGCTGGATAGCATATTTCTTGCTGATAGCTTATTTTTGTACTATTCCTACATGGGTTTTTGCCCGATAGATTATTTCTCGGGAAAAGCTTACCGTACGTTTGGGTTCAAAAAGCCACCCCCGGGTTGGACGGGCTTAGTCAATAGGGGGCCTATCGGCCTATCGACTGCAACAACAACGAAGAGAATCGCCCGGGTAGTTGCTGAGCATTAAGCCCGCCCAATTTTTGCATAGTCATTTTGGCGGGATAAATTAAAAATTATTTTACTTGCTTTCACATGCTAAATCTGTCAGACCCCCCAAACTTCCGACCTCCGTATCTCCGTCAATATCCAACCCTAGCACAAACTCTTAAGCTTAAGTACAAACCACCCTCATTTTCATCGATCTAAGCAATGCAATCATTTTTGGGGCAAATTTTCTGACCGTCTCCAACCAGGTGTACCTTTGAACACAAATGTACAGTATTCCTCGCCGCATAGCTTATTTCTCGCAGATGGCTTATTTAAATAAGCTATTCGCGAGAAATATGCTATGCGCATGAATATTGAATGAGCCTAATTCGTGGAGACAATACAAATCTAAGGGGCGGGCTTTTATGCATGCTTGGGATCAAACATCATAATGATGGCAATTAGATTCAGAAAAACCATGAAGATACTTGTACACACCCCACTAACAAAACTTCTGAATGGCAAGACGTGGTTGTGTTTTGTGCAGTGTTGGTGTGATTTGTGTTTCTGAGTACTTAGGATAATGACGAATGGTAGGTATAGTTCTGGTTTGTTGTGGGAGTTTGTTGGTTGTGGGGATGGATGGATTTTATGTATGCTCTAGAATAGCAGCCGAATGCTGATGCTGTGTGCAAAGAAAGGCAGAAAACATGTACCGTATAGGACGGTTTATAAGGAGTGTCGCTGCATAAGTGCGAATGGCCAAAATGGGCTAAATTTACAGACAATCGGTTTTTCTCTTAATTAAACTCCTTTGTGACCTCTAAAACCACCCCCATTGGTTTCT
>JALLPI010001333.1:0-26504 GCA_036939935.1 Cyclotella atomus
TCATCTATCATAACCTCTTCTTCAAGGAAACCTCATTTGCGAGGCTGGGGAGTCAACGTGTTCTGACTGCGGCCCATTCCAGCTTGATGCCGAGCTATGTTTTTCTTCATGCTATTCGAATGCTGCTTTTTACTTTACTGTTGAAGCCACTTCCGATATTTTCATGTCCGGTATTTCATTTGAGATGACTAGCGGAGTTGGGGATGTTGCGATCTACACTGCTCCTGGCGGATACTCTGATAAGTACTACAATGCTGCAGCCTGGAATAAAGTCTTCAGTGGGAGCTACAATGTCAATGACGGTAAGTAAATGTGAATGAACTCGATTCTGCTTCCTTTATGCGCAAGCTCAACTCATTTCAACTTATACAAGATTGGGTAATGATTGACGCCAACTTTGCACCGGTTGAAGTTAGAGCTGGATCACAATTGTCGTAAGTGAAAAGTTAACTTTTTCGTCTGAATTCTCATCTGATTTAGCAAGCTTATATTATATCGATGCATACATCGCTTTTTACAGTTTTGCCATTGAAGCTACCGGGGAAGTTTATATATCGTCTCTTAGTTCTAATGATCCACTTGCTGCTGATGGCAACTTGAAAATATTGCCGTTATCAAAAGGAGGATCCACCATTTTCAGTTCGGTCTATAGCACAGCGAAGTCATTGTAAGTTGAAACATGAAACATGTACTGATATACTGCTATACCAGCACTCACAACATAGCTGTGCAATTTCTTTGTACAGTGCTGGGTCTGTTAGATACTCTCTAGCTGTTCCAACCACCACCCAATCGCCCGTAACTCCTTCCCCGACAACCCGATCTCCCGTAACAACAGGTGAGGTTCACCACCTCTGGGGTGTTTGAAGACTGCCAAACTCAGAGTACAATACGAAGTACCAAAACAAAATCTATGATTAGTTTTACGAACTTGAGTTTGAAACTAAAATGCAGTAAGGATATTGTGATCCTTATCTACAACTGCACCAGCCACCACATCACCTGTAACTACTGCCCCGGCCACACCCGCGCCAAGTAGTACCAGTCCTACTTCTGCTCCATCCAAAAAGCCAACTACAAAAAATCCGTCAACTTCAATCTCTTGCACTGATCTAACTTCAGCAGAAGTATGCGCGGCCAATAGTGCTTGCCGGTGGAGACCATTGATGCAAAAATGTCAAACAAGAAACTCCAAGACTTCCAAGAGGAGGGTTTAATCTTGTGCCCCAAAAACAAATTGGTGTCATTCAGATGGGGTGAGTTGAATTGTAGCATCGGCAACTGATGCAAAGAAAGTGTGGACAGTGGGGTAACCCGGGGGCAGTTTGTGTAGTTCATTTTAATGTTAGTAGAAGTGCCTAAATTCTATTTGAATTTGAGCTGCTGTCTACTGTCTCTTTCTGTCTCTAACATGGTGTCTTCAGACATGAAGCAAGAAGGATCCCCTCTTGAGCTTTACACCCAATCATAGAGGTTCATTCTATTTATAATTGCGTATCATTTTGGGAGTTAATCCATCGCAACCCACAGTTCACAGAACAAAGAACAAAAACAAACCATGAAGCTCTGCGTTGCTTCACTCTCTCTTCCACCAGACCATTAATCCTTCCCTTTCCTCTACCAACAACAACAAAACAATGGACAGCTCCAACGATGACCTCACCTCACCACTTCTCTCCAACGCGCCATCGTCAGCCACCGAACAAAATCCCATCACGGCAGAACAAGTCCGCGACGAGGCTCGTCGAGTACTCAACGCTGCCAATACCGCCCACGAGGATACCTGCAAGATATTGGGATCGCCATGGAAACAACATAATAACAAACAAAAGGAATCGGTGGGATCCTTGTCGGTAGACGAGCGGAGATCTGCAAATGATGTCTCGTCAAATTGGAGTATGAAGAGGGCCGCTGTGTCGGCGGTTCGAAAGGCATGGGCGTTGTATTACGGGATCAAGAGGAGATTTGCAAGCGCCCCTCCTGCTGCTGCTGCTGCTGCTGAAGAGGACGGCTCTTATGAAGATGTGGTCAATAGGAATCAAGTGAGTTTCTTGTTGCTATATCTGTTTATATCTTATAATCGACAACATAACATATCTAGTGCATTCCCATGCAACAACAATACTTAGAATCATCACTTCCAAACCAATCCACTCTCCCAATCCTCCTCACTAGCAACCTCCCCATCCACCCATCGCATCTTCAAACTCCTCCTCCCCCCACTCTTCCTCCTCAACCACCTCTTATTCTTCAAAGCCCAAACCCTCCCCATGTGGAATCTATCCACCAACATTGACATCACCATAACCGCCACTGCCTCCACTTTCAAATCCAAGACTGCATTCGATGTCTTGAATTTACCACATCATTATGAATTTGTCAAAAAGGATCAAAGGGTGGTGGAAACATTTACTTATATGGATGCCATTCGCAAATTATGGAAGGGTGATGTGTTATCCGATAAGGCAGCATCGTTGTCCAAAGTTTGTGCGGTGTTATTGGTGCTATTTTCCGGGATTTGGCCTCATCTAAAGTTGATTATGGTTCATTTTTGTTGGTTCTTCAAGTTTACTCATACTAGAGTAAAGACAGAGGAGGAGGATGATCATGATGGCAAAAGGTCAGGTTGTGAGAATAGTATATGCTGCACCAATGGCAAATTGTATCAATCTCGCACTATCCGATCGCCATTTCTACGAACATTGTCTATATTTGGAAAATGGTCCTTGGCGGATGTATTGGTGGTTTGTATATTGATTGCGGTGCTGCATTTGGATTGGAACGTGGATGTGGATAGTATACGGTGTGGTGTGGAGGAGAAGCTTCCTACTATTTTGAATTTTGTGCAAAATGTGAGTTCTTGTTTGGATTTGGTTCGTTGGGTTGCATTTACTGTTGTGACTTGGAGGTTTGTTAGATACTCTGACGCTGTTTTTATGTTTCCTTTAGAAATATCCAGATGAAGTGGAAGACTGCAAGCAGGTAAGTGAAGCATTAGTGATAGTATTCTTTTATATCCAAGGCAAAGAAAGAGTTCAACTCTGTTTTTCCATTGCCAAAACGCCAAAGCTGCTAAACTACGAATGTGCAATGGGACATGCATTAGTAATACACTACCCAGCCTGCCTTGCATGCGAAACCCTCATCAAAAATGCATACTATCATCCTGAGTGGACTGTTGGCGAAGGAAAAGACATATTAGACGGAATCACATTAGAAGGAGGTGGCTATGCACAACTACGTGTGATTGGAATGATTGGAACTTACTTCTTCTGTGCTGCAGTTATCATGAGCATTCTTTTGAGTCTGATTGTAGATCGCATTGATGAAGTGGATAGAACTCGTGTAGAAGAAGAGTTATCAACAAGACAGAAAGAGATCGAGGAACTCAACAATGACTTGAGATTAGAAACGAACAATCCACCATCACCTGTGCATCATTCGGGTCTGCAACAAAATGACATCAGCAGTCCTCTCACAACATCACGCTCTATAACTTCTGGAATCAACAACAATTATATACCGCTGCAGCATCCTGAACCGACTCCAACGACAAACTCAAGACTTCTCAAATATACAATGATGGTGGTACTATCGATAAGTTCTGTGCCATTGGTAAGCTATGCAGTATCATTGCCGACAATGGAACGACAAGTCTACGGCGGGATGCCCACACTCGTACACGATATTGTGGGCATGGTATGGGTGCAGGAATACTCATTAACGTCTTTAGTGGCAACCACCGGCGATGCTGGAGGATGGGATACTTTTTTGATGATTACCTTTGGTATATTCGTGGTTGTTGGGCCCATATTACGATCGATTGCTTTACTGCTGCATGTGATACTTGGCTTGCCTGTGGCACTCTTTGGTGAATGTATCGAACAACCAAGGCGGCGTACTTCTCTTCGAATGTTTTTGTATGAACTTGCAGTAACGGTACAAAAGGCTCTTCGGCCATTCATTGATGCATCTGGTGCATTCTGCTCTTGGGAGGTGTTGATAATAGCACTGTTTATGATACAGGCTGAAATGCCGAGTATTACAGATACAATTTACGAAGATGATCGATGTATGGAAGCCGACCCAGATCACGGAAGGACGTGCATCGAAGTCCAATTCAATCTCAAGGACAATTTTCTGCTAGTGACCGTTGCCTGGGCTGTATTAGTTGCCGCAAGTGCATTTGTAATGGATCTGGCAGCCAACGAAGGAGATGGCAATCCGCTAACAGACAAACAAAACATGAGATACGAGTATGGTATGACAATTCCTCCACCAAGGAGAACACGTGCCAATCTAAGTTCAGATCAGTCATGGAAGGGAGCATTGCAAGACATTGATATTGATGAGATTAACAGTGCCATGAGTGAGCAGCTCACATCTTCGCTTATGCAGGCTGATTCGACTATAGACGAAAGGCAACCATTGGAAGAAATTGTGTTTATTTAGTATGTCGGATAACTGTCAATGTACAGGTTTTGGCTCTTTTACTTACATGTCATCAATAAAATACAGTATTTAGCCATCATGCCATTTGTCTAGTACAGAAGCAGGTCTCACAAGAAAACACACTGATGCGCTTGAGTCAATGGTTGGGTTTAGGAGCTGGCGTCAGGAGCAGGCGGGAAGTAGGTTGATCCTTGAGGTTGAGCCAGGTTGAGCCTCCAAACATCAACAAAAGTGACGACCAAAAGAAGCAGACAAAAGACAATCAGATGTATGAGCATCTCCCTAACAAACCTCAACGACGCAACACCTCCGCTAGCAGCAGCGGTGGTGCGAAAGATCAAGCCCCATAGTCCATCTAAGCGTCGGCGGCATCGATCGGACCATCCGTCACTTGCTCCTAACCAAATTGCATGATGCCAGCTCTACCAATCCACTATGTGATGTGCTGTTAAATGAACACTGGAGTAACTCTGATGCAAATGTTGCGACGCCTACTGTTGTTGATAGACATGGTGTGAAACTCGCGTATATTTGGATCGCAATGTGACGGTATTTGATGACTTGTTAAGTTACATTGAATACGGCGTGGCGTTTCTAAAGGACGTTTGCAAAGAAAATGGAAGGAAGGGGCTGAGATTCCACCGCCTGTGAAATGAATGTGATTTCTTCACAGTTGCCTTGTTTACTTCTGATGTAGAGACCATTTTACCTCGTGAAGATATATCATTCAGTGTGAGTGATTATGTTAAGGTAACTGCAGAGAGCACAAGAAATGCATCCGACCTCGTCACGAATTGGAGATGGAATGCCTTTTCTGGTAATAAGGCACTGCTTTCGAGACATAGGGGATCAAGGGGACTACCAATTGCAGAAGTCCAAACCAGTGGGATTTATTTAATCTTCTTTTCTTTGCACTCCGTAGCAGTCACGGCATTGTTTCCAAATCATGGATACTACACTGAGCAAGTTGATGAAGCAAGTTGATGAATGTTGTAAATTTGGTGTGTTGATGAAATTATCAAGTCAGAGCGTGTTTACTACTGATCTAATAACAATTGACGCTTTTGAAAAAATAAGATAAAATAAGACAATGTGTCATCGAGTGATTGCGAGCAAAGGAGGAGAGAGCAAACTCACTCCCGAATCGCGAGATGGCACATTGTCTTATTTTGTCTTATTTGTTATTAGATCGGTAGTAAGTCCTTTCAGAACAAAAACAATAAAGATGAACATTGAAAGTTCGCCCTGGAAATTTTAAAAATCCTTTATTTTTCGGGCAGTTTGCAGACTTGGAAGGCAAACTAAATATTCGTCAAGCTGCAGAAAATGCGAACTAAATATTCGTCGAGCTGCAGAAAATGATTTTCTGCAGCTCGACGAATAGCTCGCCCTCGGGTTTTTCGTCTTGTTTTCAATCTCTTTTGCATATTTGCCGTGTCACTCCCTCTGTTCAGCAAAAAGAGCCTCGCTCTTCGCGACCTCGCTCATCATCCATCCTTGTCCGTCGTCCATCAATCCACACCTCGGCTTGCTTTGATTGGGGACAATAACCGTAGCGCTCTAGCCATAGCATCAAACTCTCCTCCTCTCTCTCCCTCGCCGACTTCATTTTGCTTTCGCTGCGCTACTTTCACTTCACTTGCAACAGGCTCCGTTTGAGCTTCCTTTGGCAGAACGAACCTTCGCCATCAACTCCGAAGCAGTTGCGAGGCTCTCGAGCCTCTTCAAGAGACTAATCGAGTAGCCGTGGCACTCACCGCGCCTATCTCTGCGAGTGATAAGCCATAGTCTTTGCGAGAAGCAAGAGGCTTCGATGTGGCACCACTCGATCGGGTGATCGCACGCAGTCGAATCGACAGTCGAGCTCGTCGTCCGTCGTGCCAACGACGATAATCTGATGTTGAGCAATCAACTGTTTGTACACACTCCTCGAGCAACAAGACGTAATCGGCAGTGGCACCGATGTGTCCATCTACCCAACGAATGATAGAAGCGAAGTATGTTTGAGTACCGGCAATGAAGTCCTCCCAACCATCGCGACGGATTTGCCGCACAACTCCCTGGATGATGGATGATGGATGACAAGATGAGATTTGCAAGGCGCAAGGCAAACACAATACAACAATCAACGAATGTTGAAGCCGTGCTGGGGCTGTAGTTTTGCTTGCATAGCCAACACCATACACATATCAAACCATACGCATTAGCTAAACTAAAGTATCAGATTGCAATTGCCAAACGAGTCTTCGTGTCAACAAAAGTAGCAGGCAAAGCAAGCAGTTACTCTCTAGGGAGAGGCTACAGTTTAGAAGCCAATGTTTCAATGCTCAAGTATTTCATTTTTAATTTTCGAGGACTTAAACAAGCTGCTTGAAATAAGGTAAATACAGAAAAGAGAACATTGATGAATGTTTGCGAAAACCCTGTTGGCGAACTTTCAATGTTCATCTTTTCTGTTTTTGACCCAAAAGGACTTAAACACGGTCTCAGATAGAGCCGATTGGATGTATACTCTATTGCGTTGCGGAGCCTTTGATTATAGGACTGATCGAGAAATTCGTGGCAACAACCCATACATTATAACTGCAGCAGCAGCTGATCTTATTTCGTTGCATGAAGGCAATCAGATATACTGTGAGCATGGGACGGGTGTCGTGATGCCACGTGGCTCCAGCACTCATGATTTTATAGGAATAAGGTCGATCACCGCGAAGATTACAAACCTGAAACTTTGAATCACATGACTTTTGTTAAGGTCGTTGGCAGGAATATTGCCAAGTTCAATGTTGTCATAGCAGATACTAATGATGAGACAACGATTGTTGAATGGAAGTCATGTAACGTTTTCATTTGTGTGCCTCAACAGCGATGATGCGACAAAGATTCGATTTAACAAGTCTGGTCATTACATCATCATTGGTAGAGTTGCAGGTTGTCTAAAGGAGAGTTTGCACGAGAGCAATGTTGAGCATGAGCACCTACCTGTGATACATTTGGACATTTGTAATTCGTTTGGGGCACCATTGCGTCGTGAGTTTTAATGATGAGCGAAGTGGAGAGCCTTAAATAAGAAAATGGCAGAGTATGGGCATCTGAATGATGTTATCTATGTTGAAGACAACTCATACTTGACTGTCAGAGGAAGTAATGAGGCGTGCCTTGATTTTGTCAAGATGGCTACTCAAGGCTTGACTGTTATGAGGCACGATCCTTTGGTCTGTCTACATCGCTATGTTGTTTCAAATGACTCACGTAATTCCGTAGCGTTGCATCGTGCGCTTGGAGGGAGTGAAGGTCGTGGTTCTTTGTTTACAGTAGATGATGATGATGATGAGTCAGCTAACAAGGTACTCGTGGCGAATAGAGCTTTTCAATGCATTATCCTTTGCTCGGCTTCGTCTCTCCATGGATTAAATGTTTCCCTACTGAAGAATGAAGAATGCTTTATTCAATCGCAATTGTGTGGTGATAGTGGTTGCGGATCGCATTGTCTCAATGGGGTGCTCGACCTCGATGAGGGTGATCGTGTGAAGCTCCGTTTTAGATCCGGGCCACACGATGTGTCTTACAGATATCCCTCATCAGGAAGCAATGCCGTGACTGCAACGGAGTGCAAAGAAAAGAAAACTAGATACAACCCACCAGTATTGGCTTCTGCAATCCCCAGTCCTCTCCTATTATTTGAAAGTGAAAGCAGTGCCTAAAGCTATCTAGACCCATAACTAAGCGAATCCAGGTCAAACAAAAGAATGAGCTGTCCAACCGTTAGGCTTAAGGTGTGGCAACTTTAAGCAACATTACCCTAATTGGAAGCATTGCTTGTACCATTGCTCACTCATGGCCAATGAAAGCTTCGCTGCTCAATTTGAACCAATTGGTTTCTTGCTTACTTTGATTGCTACTGTGATTCACCCAACAGCCACATACTAGAAACTTTTCGAATTCGAGAGAAAAGTTTCATATTACATTGAATTGCATTTCTTATTTATATTTTGATTGTTATGTTGTAAATAACCCAGCAATCTTTCAATCTTACACATACACCGCACCACCAACACACGAAATCAAACAATACAATAACATCTTAATCATCCTCACACTCATCCAACAGTCCACACCTCTCCACATCCCCCATCCTCCCACCCATACCCCTCATTTCATTCACATTACTATTTTCTTCCACCATCGGATCCCCTCCCGCCAATGACGCCGCACCAATTAATAGAGGTAATGGATTCCCCGTCATTAAACTCAAAGTGTACCCAGCATACGCTGGTAATAATTGTTTTAAGGCAGCGGCTTCATTGCGGATTTGGCATCGTTTTTCTACAGGATTTAAAAGGTCGGTTATTTCGGATTGACGGTCTAGATTGTGTGATTCGGAGTAGGCGGTGATGAGTTTGAGTATTTTTCGACAGAGGATTTGGGGTGTGGTGAGTTGATTGTTCGATTGTGATTTGGAGTTGGTAATGTTTGATGTGGCTTGTATTGTTAAGGAGTTGCGTGTTGGTTGTGTATCTGGTGTTGATTGTTGTTGTAGCTGTGATTCTTGAGAAACAGTGGCTGCATTCTTTTCTGCCGATAATGCCAGCAATGCACTGAGTTGTGCGTAGGATGCCCTCTCTTCGTTATTTGTACTGTCTTGTCGATTCGACAATGATTCATGATCCTTGACATATAGATATTGCTCAAAGTCCTCTTCGTCGATCTCCTTTCGGACCACACTTTCGGGATATTGCTCCGGGTGCAAAATCATGGCGTAGAGTAGGCTGTGCTCGATGGGCGTGACGAATCCTTCTCTGGGGTAGTTGAAGTGCTTGGCGTTGCTGGCCATGTTCTGGATGGCCTGGGCCTCTGTGCCCACCACTCGGGGGCCGTCGGCGGGGCGGTTGCGGCGGCGGCGGTTGATCCAGTTGCCGATGGGGTTGCCATTGCCTGCCTTGTTGCGTCGGCTGTGGGCGTGGTGGTTGGAGCGCTGCCAGCTGGATGATGGGCCGTTCGATGGGCCGGGGCTGTCTCGGAACCGTGAGCTCATCGTTAGAACGATACTGGGCTTCTCTTTGTTATGGCGGCGACAGCTGCTGGCAAGATCAACCGAAGAAGAGCAGCGGATTAATATAAGCGCCACCGACGTGTAGCGGGGCACGACAGCGAGGTGTAGTTGTTGAATCGCAGAAGATGGGCGGCCGCGGCGTTGTGGCTGGACTTACGAAAGTGGAAAGCAATTGGGAATGGAGAAATCCGCGAGACGGTAGAACCGAGAATCGTGAAATCAAGAAAATCGTCCACTCAGTTTCATCTTCATTATCGAGACTTTACATTCGTTCTCTCTTTTATTTGGTGAATACCGTCAAAAAGCCTCTCACCAACGACCACTACTTTCATTTGAACGACGATGACGGGCACCACCACAGCAGATCACAGCACACAGGTATAAGCAGCTTTCTATAGAGAGAGAGAGAGAGCAAAAGCTGCCTGAGACGCTGATAGAGCTATAGATAGTTCCTGAAGAAGAAAGCATAGTCACTCCGTAGAAAGAACACGTGATCAACAACATGGGCAAACGCAACGGCAAGAAAAACGACGCATCCAAATCAAACAATAGCGGCAAGTCCAACAAACGACGCGTCTCATTCAACCTCTCCTCCGAACATACACATCGTCATTCCTACAACTCCGTCGCCAACTCCAATGACAGCACTAACAACAACAGCTATCAACAACGGACACCAACGAGACCGAGACAGACTTGGCTACAGACACTCTTGTTGAGCGGTGCCTTGATTCTCACCTTGCCCAAATTGCTGCATAGAGCTGCACATGTCTACTGCTCGAAAGAAATAGACAAGCAATATCATAATCAACATGCCCATAACAACTTTTTAGAAGACAAGCCAATATGCCGTATTGCCAAAGCTGCTATTGGTAGGTATGAGAGGCATGTGCCCTACAGTCACTATTTGCTGGGGATAAATAACGACCTGACGGACAGTGCGAACGATCCAATATTACATCAAGATACTGACCAACCATCACCGAGAAAGGAGGTAGATGTCAAGAAGAAGGGGATATTCAAACGAGTAGTGGATAGACATCGACAACAACGTGCCGAGAAGAAGGAACGACAACGGAGTGGGCAATCGTCATATAATCAACATCCACTGCATCATTTGTTAGAAGGTGCTTCTGCCTTTTCACATTGGAAAAAGCAACAGCAGAAAAAACAACATCAGCAACCAGAAAGAACAGAAAACAAAACCATACAAGTGGACTGGAGTAAATGGAAGTATGCAATGTCAGATGATTTTCAATTAACTTCCCAACAAACCAATTTGATTCAACAACTCGCGAAGCGAGTGTTGCTCAAGTCCAAACTCCATAAATCAATGAGCGCGCCTCCGGAGGATGATGACAAGTCCAATACCGTAGTAGCAGTATCAACAAAGTCGTTTCAGGAGCGAGTGGACAGTGTACCCTGGGGTGGAGTAAATTCAGAGGTGACGAAATGGTGGCCTCGTAAAAAAATTAAAAAGGATCGAGATTATGACGAGGTATCGTCGCAGAGTGAAGGTGCTAGATTGCTAGCGGCTTATTTGAAGATTATGAAGTGGCCAAAGGTTGGTACATATCAATCATACTGCATGTATTATTATGCGTGACTATTTGTTTCATTGTGTTGACATTTCAAATATCTATTGTGCATTACAGGATCTGTTTGTCAAGTTCCCATTCAATTTATGTCCCAAGGGATGTGATTCAGAGGTGTCTATACTGCATACGTTGGAATGGAGAGAAAAGTACATGCCGTGGTAAGGCCACAAACGAAAAAAAGTAGTCAAACTGAGTACGATATCGACGATTCACACCTTTTCTCTAACAGCAGCATTATTTGTCTTTTCCTTCCACATTCGAACATATCTACAGGTGCACCTCTCCCAACGCCATTCAATACAACAAAGCCGGGTTCGTATATCATCGCGGTCACAGCCGAGCCGGTCCCAACCAACGCAAAGAAGCAGAACGCACTCAAGACACGGCACATTTATCCAACGTAGGCCATACCATGGTATGGTACAGTCCTGCCAAGGCCAGTCTCACTGATCCGGAATTGTACATACGAACACTGATATACACATTAGAAGCGGCCGTGACGGATTCACTACTGAGGAATAATGGTGAAATTGGAAGATTCAATTTGGTATTGGATTGCGAAGGAGTGGGTGCCAAGTCGATACCTAGCATGTCGTATGTGAAAAAGTTGTTTGCCTTTCTTCAAGATCATTTTCCGGATCGGTTGGGTGTGTTGCTGTTGGCTAATTTGAGTGGGGTTGGTCGTATGGTTATGAATATGGTTTTGCCGTTTGTAACAGGTGAGATCGTAAGACCTTTTGATAACTTTGTTGGTTGTATATAAGATGCTCTTGGTTTCATTGATAATGGCTAACGTTGTGGTATTTCGTCCTTTGCTGCAGAGGAGGTAAAGGCAAAGATACATGTCATCCCCGCTGGACAAGAAAAGAGAGAGGAGATGTTTATGCAATTCATTGACTTGGAACAGGTACCCACTGTATTTGGTGGAAAAGACAACTATGTCTTTGATATCAATGAATATTATCGTGGATCAATTGGAGGACGAGAAAAATGTGTGCTGGAAGAAGATGAAATTCGAGAGTACATTACAACAATGCCATATCATGCGTAGTTAAAGTAACTGATAGCAGCTAAGTATCTCATGAGTCCCTAACTCTTGCCGATTATGGTAATGCTAAGTAATTTCATTTCAATTGATAAGTTGTATGAATTAATATGGCTCCATGATGTGAGTAGTATTGACGGTGCTTGAATAATAAGTAAAACGAAAAACATAGCAACCAGAACTTCCAAAATATCAATCTCTTGCATTGGATCGACACTCCACCGAAAGACTCATCGCCAACTCACTCCCACTATGCAATTGTTCCTCATTCACCAAATCCCACAACTTGTAATCCTCTGTATACAATCTTTTGACCTTCTCCAACATTTCTGGACTGGTATAATACATGCTCATTTTCGTTTTCGAATCAGTGGCGTGCCCATATCCTGTATCACTCGCCCTCAACGACTGTTTACTCTTCTCTGTGCTGCTCTGCGTCTTCTTTTGCTGAAAGCCAAACAATTCTTCGCCGACTTTTAATACAGGCGGAGGTAAACTGCATCGACTGGCACCCTTGGCAGACTCCTTGTCTTGATGCCAATGATAATATTTACCGTATTTTTCCCAAAGGCCCACATTGTGGAGTATAGCCCGTGCCTGCGAATCAATGTAATTTAGTGATCCTACAAACGAAAATCTCGGTAGAAACTCCGATATTCCGCAAGAATACGTCTGCGGTCTCCAATGCGGATTGGTGCACCAATTCACTCCCTTTAATCGATCCAATTCTCGACCAGTTCGGGGTGGACAACTCTTGGGTTGTTCTGCCAATACGTTGAGAAATTCGTCAAAGTCTAGTGTGCGGTTTAATCCGTGCTGTTTTTGGAAATGCTCCCGTTCGAGTTTTTTGGAGGACACTTTATCGAGGTAGGCGGAGAGGAGGCGTTCTGCCGGGTCTCGTAGGAAGGCTACGAATTTCCATTCTGGATCTGTGTGTGTATATATGTGTGATGAGGTTGTTGTAAAGTGAAGTATCAGATGCATTTATAAAGTATGCCATCAAAGGTAAGAAAAATAACACATAGTATGCACACACTGACCATTCAGAATCTTCCTCTGAGCCACCTCATTCATCTTATCAAATCTCATGGCAAACACTTCTCCTTTGATATGTGGCGAACTCAAATAATCTTTGGCACCGAATGTGAATCGTAGGAATTGTAGCCATTGCGTGATACCCACTGTTATTATTTGGATGTATAAATCCGTAAGTAGTGTAAGAGAAACCCACTCTCTGAGGTATCTTTCCGCATCGTTGCAAAATATCTTTGCATATAGTATTGTACAACCACATACCTTTTGGAATACCACAAAATGCCATTTTAGCCTCCGGCAACAGCATTAAATGCTGATAGGCCCCGCTCCCTCCACCATTATTGAAGATACTACATCCCGGCGGTGGCAAGTTGGCTGCATACGGATCAATTTCATATTGTTCACTCATTGTAGTCTCGTCATTGTAACCACTCTTGTTGGAGTTGTCGTCATTTTGTCGAATCATCCCAATCGAATCAGTCAGCCACTGTCGACACCACGTATACGGGGGATGCATCCTACCATTCATCTCATTACATTGATCCCTCAAGACTTCTTTCGACTCGACATCCATCGGTTTCATAAACTCCCACTCTTCCACAGAAGTATACGGGTATAACGTGTTGTTGCAGGCGAATTCGGTGAGGCAGACTTCACCGCATTTGGGTTTTTTGGGTGTGCGGGTTAAGAGGGGACAGCATTGTTGGAAGGTTACCGGTTGGAGTGCATGGGGCAGAGAGAAGGGGTCGGATGGCACTTTGGCCGGTTGGAATGGAATGGTTGAGATTATATTATGTTGGGAGGATGAGCTTCTTTTAGATGACAGTTTGCCTGCATTGTCGTTAACAGCGTGACCATTGTGGCGTTTGCTTCCGTCGCTGCCAGCAGCAGCGGCGGCGGCATCTCTTCTATCCACCACAAACGACCTCCTCCTCTCATTTTCAACATCGTCTCGCTGCTCGTTCACACTACCCGCGGCCAAACTGTGCAGCAGCGTGAAGTTACGCGAGGCTACGAATAGGATGCATATTATCAGCAATGCTCTGAGGAGGGGTAGTGCCCGCCGATTCTTTGAGTTGGTCGAGCTCATTGTCATTTGATGGGACGAGAGGGAGAGAGAGGAATGGCTCTCGTTATCTCTATCTACCTGTCAAAAACACAATTATTGAATTCTGTTACCATGATAAAGTTCAGATGCTTAAAAAGGTACAAGCGTTCAGGTCCGTGCTTTTCAGACCCTCTTCAGCATTCAATCCATACTCATGCTGGCTGTCATCTGCGTTGCCAACCGCTCAGTTCACTAGATAAGTATGGGAAGCAACAACTTCATCAGCAGCAACAGCGCATTAGACAACGTTATACAAGCTTTGATAGCCATCGTCACGTTATACAATTGACACACTATAGTACTACATTCTGGTAATCTGAAACATACTTGAATGACCTGATCTACTCTGAAAGATATATAACCACTAAAATGGAAATGTGTACAGCATCTAAACTCCACCATCCACTAATGAAAGCCTACACAACTGCACAGTAACAATGTAGACAATGTACAACACAGCATGTACTCAATCAATCCAAATCATCACCACCCAAATAATGCACAGGCACATAATACGTAAAAAATCCCAACTCCTCCGGATTCAACATGACATGCACCACCATCATCTCATTCCGAATCATGCACACTATATAACTATTCACGGCTCCTCTCCCCATCGTCTGTTGCCATTGCAGACATGAGGATAGTTTTTTACTGTCCATTTTCAATGTGCAGGTTTTAGTAGCAATATCATCAGTAATAGCTCCATCCTCTTTATCGACCGAATCCTCATCCGCACGAGGAACAAGCTTATCATAAAACGTTTTAATAGAAACAGAATCGCAATCGATCCTCAAGACGAATTCACCGGACATACTCCCGTCTACGTAGATTATCGGGGATATGGATTTCAATCGTTCAATGACCGGACGGAGGGGACGATCGATGGTGAATTCTAGTTGAACGTCTGGATTGTTGACTAGGGGTGGCAGATGATTTCTATATTTGTGAATACAATACAGATGATTCAATACAAATGTTGTGAGAGAGAATAAGTAATGTGTATCCACAGCATATTCACAAAACCATCAAGTGCCACACACTTACGGCCACTCCTCCGCCCGTAATATCCTAACAGGAACAGCATGATGCACATCCAAAGTCCCATTGATGCAACTGGCATCCAAACACAGACAGGGCAGTCCGCTCCGCTTGGCCAATTTCATCACCACGATGAAGCTACTGGACTTGTTGTTGTTGTATTGGCCAAAAGAATTTCTCAACGATGCTGAATTTTTGTTGTTATCCTCTACATCACCGCTATTGTGCAATGGAGCCGATGGCTGCTTTCCCTCGCTGCTCCAGCCGCCACTGCCCATACTCGACAAAGTGGCAGCCAGCGCCATTCTCAACTGGACCAAATCTACATCAAACACAATAACATTCCCCGCAATACTCTCAATCTTGTGTTCTAAAAATATACCATTCTTAGCAGTCAATTCGGCAAAACAGGCAATGCCGGAGGCATTATCGTCAGTATTGGTAGCGGATCCGCCACCGCGAGAGGAGATGCGAAGGACGGTGGGATCGAGGTAGATTGTGGATCCGGATCCGATGGATTGGGAGGAGGAGGAAGTGAGGCGGGAGATGGGGGTGATTATGGAGTGGAGGAGGGAGATGTGCTCTCCTGCCATTCGAGATTTGAACCGCATTTGGAGAGGGAGAAAGAGAGACTGATCCGAGCTAGGATCAGTCGACACACTACTAAAAATGATCTTTAATACTAAAAGCTATACTAAAAGCTACGTAGGAATCCGTAGAACAAGGAGAATCCACGCCGTGGAAGCCCTTCAATTCGACCGATCCAACAGCCCGAATTCAACAATTACAGCAAACACAACCACCAAAACCACCCCTGCAGTCGTCCCTCTCACTGCCATCGTCAATAGCGCCGAAGAAATTGCAGTTAAATCCGCCGTCAAACGCCTGTTATTTGCAAATCCTGCCTTTCGCACGTGGCTACAACATCTCATCATGCCAAAACCAATTGAAGTCAACATCGACACCGACCCTATGGAATCCAACACTGATCCTACACCTGCTGAAGCTCTCCAAATGGCTGATAAAGGCCACAAGTCTCGCAAAACCACCGACGGAGCCGTCGCCACGTCCACCAAGGAGCCAGCCAAGCAGTCCAACACCGCCAAACAGTCACCCATTCGCCCTGCCGGCTCCAAACGTCGCCAACAACAATCTCCGCAGTCCTCTCCTGCCAAATCCAACCACATCACGGACATCAACACTGCCGGGGATGGTGCCGACGTGTCCCTAACTCCCCTGAAACTGGAAGAGAAGCTCAAGCTGCTTCAGGGCGCAACGAACCTCACTCCGTACCAAGCCTCCCATATCGTTGGCGACAAAGAGTGGAAGGGGGAGATGATCTTCCACGATGATATCCTTTGTGTTCTTACTCAGGAGGGCGGTGCACTCTACGGGGAGCAGTACTACGCTTTCGAGAAGCAGGAGGAGCTCTCGATGGTCAATCTTGACTTGATCAAGACCGAGCTGTGCAAGCGTGCCTCCAAATGCAAGGAACCCTCCAGCTCCAAGTTCCATCACAGCAACGGCCCTTTCTACATCAAGTGCGACGGGCTGGAGATCCGGATCTACAACAAAAGCGAGAAGCAAATTATTATCCTTCCCTATGGGAAATACGGATTGGGCACGGGCGAGTACAAGTTTGATCTAACAGACTCTTTCACCCACGAGACTCTTTGCAGATCTAATCTGAGTGGTCTAAAAGAATTGTTGGATGGATTAAGGAAGGGTGTAGCTCCTGTTGCGTTCCTAGCCGACCCAGCTAATGCTCCCTTCAGCTTCTCCAAAGTGGATGCGAGCACAATCAGCCTCTCCTCGTCCCTCGGTGTTATTGCAACCCTCGACTTGTCCAAGCTCACTGCTCCCACACAAGAAGCCGGCGCCGATTCTACCTCCACCAAGTCCAAAATTCGCTTCGGCACCACTGATGTACGTGGTTTCAACAAAAATGACACGCCCGCCGCTGCTTCTAAGAATTCCTTTGGTGTACTTGGTGACAAGGAAGGTGGAGAGGAGGTGGCCCCTGAACCAGAAGCTCAACCCAAAAACCCTACTCCCGCACCCAAAGCGCCAGTGCAGAAGGCAGTGCCCCCGGCGAAGAAGAAATCGGTTGATGAGACATCTGAACAGGAGATCGAGGATGTGCTGTCTGAGTCCTCGCAGGAGTCTCAGTCGAAACGCCATCGTACCCGTCGTCATTCAAGTAAGCGCAAGACTAGGAAGAGTTCAAAGGCAGGGAAGTCAAAGAAGGAGTCCTTTATGGAACCAACTGATTATGATTCCGAGGATGATGCAAGTGGTGGTGCCAGCGATGATGACGGCTCTAACGGCGAGGAGGATAGCGCGAGTGGTAGTGGAAGCGGTGAACCTTCTGATTCGAGTGACATGGAGACAGATTTGAATCAGGTTGATCCTGAGGTGGGCAAGGAAGGCATTCGCATCTCCACTAAGTCCTTTGGCGGCTCCAACGATCCGGCTCTTGCACCAGGGTCCTCTGTTTCAGCTGACAAGTCCGAGAAGGAGCCGCTCCCGTTTGGCATGGTTTCTGACAAGGACGAATGGATGGATGAGAATTCAACTGGCAGTGGCAGTGGCTCAGATAAAGATGATGAGATTCCGAGAGCCAACCTGGTAGATCGTGTCCCAGCCACACCGGACGCTCGTCGCGCCGGAGATACAGCCACTACTGACATGTCAACTATCACCGGCGTTACTGATCCGAGCGAGCTATTTCCGAACAATGAAGGGAAGTATCTCTTCGCCTTCACCATTCACCTTGTTCCAAACCGCAAACACAAGGAAGTACTCATCGAGAAGCTAAAGGTGCTGTTCGAATACCTCAAAGGCCTTGTCCCCGACATCGTAATCCTTCCCAAGACCCAATCCCATGACGGCTCGGCTCTACCGGTCATAGCATCGACCGACGATCCGCATTTTCCTTCCAAGTACGGTGAATTTAAGCCCTACGGGTGGGTGAATAATGCATATGTCTTGTCACAAGCTGAAGTCGATGCTCCCACGCTTGCCAACAGACGTGCTATCCGGAATAACAAGAAGAATAACAAACCCAAGTCTGGAGGAAAGAGAGCCAATTTGAAGAAGCGGAGCAGTAACTCGGGTGCAGACGATAATGGGCCTGTGGAGCTATATGTCAATTTGAGTTTTATGACGAAGCACAACGATGTAGCCGACCTTGCCCAATCCGTCAATATTGATCTTGGTCCAGATGAAGGCATTTATGCTAACCTTAAGACCGTTCAATGCTGGAAAAGTGATGCCAAGTCCATCCTCCTCTGCGCGAACAATCAGCTCTGCCCTGAGGGTGTTAAGTCCACTCTTCGTGAAACGCTCAAGACTATTAGGCAAAAGCTCTGTAGACGTGGGAAGCTTGATGCTACTGAATGGTATGATCGATCGATTCCCGAATTTCATATCTACACACGTCGGATGAGGCCACAGCGCGGCATTCCTGAGGCAGAGAGAGCTGAACTTGCCTTTGACCCATACCCTCCAAACANGGATGAGGCCACAGCGCGGCATTCCTGAGGCAGAGAGAGCTGAACTTGCCTTTGACCCATACCCTCCAAACACCCAATTCGCGTACTATATCGAGGCCTCCAACGAGGCATGGGTAGAGCTTGATCCTCTGATTGACGAGTGTGTGGACTCAAATTATATCTGCAAGGCCTTTGGCCCACATGCTTTCTTCGTTCGAAACCCCGACGGTGTCAAGATCAGTGTAGATGCTGCTCGTGAATTCCACACAGCTGCAAGGAAGCATATGGGCACTCAACTTCTGACTACACCTTTTTCTTGTGGTCATGTTAATTTTTGGGAACATCCGGTGCGAGTGAAGATGGCTGAACAGGAGGTTTTTGACTCATCAGGCAAGCCAACTGGCAGATTTGCAACTCCAGTCGCGCCCTACAAACGGACATCTCTACGCAACGAGCTCCAAGACATTACCATCAATGGCACCCAAGTTTTCCATACCGCAATAGTCACTGAGAAAGGTCCTGAGACTGGCTACTCCACAGTTATTGTGGCTGCCGACCCATCCAATCCTTATACCCCTGCCATACGTGAGTTTGCCCGAAACACCCTCGCACACCTACCAGCTTTCTTCCATCATTATCGACGCAAAGTCAAGGGTTTTCACGAGAGTACAGTCAAGAGACTTATGGATTGCTTCTATATCGAGAGCGCAGCCACAGCGGAACATTCGTCTTGGGATCCAATTAGGATGAAAGCCACGCCTGATTTTACCACCAGGAAGGCCCGTTGGCACTCCGAGACAGCTCATCTTGACGTTAAGCGAAAGTCCTCCACTCCTAGAGTTGAGTCCTCTGGTCCTGCGTATCTTGGAAATAGTCCTATCGAGCTTACAGACGATGTTAGGAAGGATTTACTACGCAAGTTGAGAGTTGATCCGGATAAACTTGGTCCTGAGCACGGTAAAGAGGGAGCCTCGGTCCTCAGCGGCGGTACGGATGGGACTGGCGGTACTTCGGTCAACACCAACAACATGGCTAGGAAATCCCACGATCTTGCACTCAAACTGGCAGATGAAATACGTCAAAAAGCCGAGCTTGCAGCGGCGAAGGCTGCAATGGAAGCTGAAATTTCCAAACTTAAAGAAATGATTCAGCAGGGGGCCCCCCACCTTAGTGGAAGCGACGTCCCTCCCTCCGAGGTTGATCGGGGAGGAGGGATGTCGCAGGGATAGAGGGTCCTGGGGGCCGCCCATCTACTCTTTCGGGCACTGGTAGATGGAGTAAAAAGTCAAGTGCCTGCGAACCTCACCGTATCTCTTTGGGAGTGGACACTGGTGAGCAATCTGCGAGCTCCCTTCGAGGCTCAAACTGTCTGGAGAATGTGCAGCAACGAGCCTCCACAACAACAAACAATTCCGTTAACATTCTCTCGGGCTCTCGTGAGCCCTCTAGCTCGGTTGCCGAGACTGCCTGTGGTGACGAGTCATCAGGAGTCTCATTAAACCGAGCTCAAATTTCAACAACTTCAACAAATCATGTCGCAGCTACCAATATGGTTTCTCCGAACAATCTACAACCCAATCCTTCACCTCTTTCAACAACACCTGCTCCGTCTACCCTACCATCCGCTCGCCCTAGGCGCGTCTCCAATAAAAAGCGCAGGCGCAGTCAAGCTCGCCAAGACAGATTCCTAGCTCGAAAAGAGGATGAACGCCTCAAACGCAAGTTTCGTCGTTTCCTATCTGGTACCAAAAAATTCAAGAAACGCCTCAAACCAACTCATGAGGAACTTCGTGACGGAGTAAAGACCATCGATCCAAACCTTGCCGATTACACTATTCCTGCCAACATAGATGTTAGTGAAGCACAGGTTCGTCGGGGTGAGCAAGTCGAGCAACGAGAGATGTCTTCACTCTTGGAGCTGCTAGCTCATGGTGGTTCTGGTTTCATGAGTGAAGAGAAACGAGCTGGTTGGATCCGCATCATGTTCGAAAACTTTAATAGTATCGGCATTGGCACTCAGGACTGGAAAATCGGCCGTCTGAACTCTCTCATTGAATCTCTGCGGATTGACATTCTAGCTGGTGCTGAAACAAACTTGGATTGGCGAATGTTGGACGATAGTCAGCAGCTTCTGGATCTTCTAGTTCCTGGTAAGGCTAAGCGCGGATTAGCTGTGAACAACGTCACTAGCGATATAATGCAGCGGGCACAACGTGGCGGTACGATGGTTACGGTGTTGGGTCGCCTATGTGACGTCATCTCACCTACCGATGGGATGGGTCGTGATCCCACAGGTCTCGGTCGGTACCATTAAACCGAGCTCAAATTTCAACAACTTCAACAAATCATGTCGCAGCTACCAATATGGTTTCTCCGAACAATCTACAACCCAATCCTTCACCTCTTTCAACAACACCTGCTCCGTCTACCCTACCATCCGCTCGCCCTAGGCGCGTCTCCAATAAAAAGCGCAGGCGCAGTCAAGCTCGCCAAGACAGATTCCTAGCTCGAAAAGAGGATGAACGCCTCAAACGCAAGTTTCGTCGTTTCCTATCTGGTACCAAAAAATTCAAGAAACGCCTCAAACCAACTCATGAGGAACTTCGTGACGGAGTAAAGACCATCGATCCAAACCTTGCCGATTACACTATTCCTGCCAACATAGATGTTAGTGAAGCACAGGTTCGTCGGGGTGAGCAAGTCGAGCAACGAGAGATGTCTTCACTCTTGGAGCTGCTAGCTCATGGTGGTTCTGGTTTCATGAGTGAAGAGAAACGAGCTGGTTGGATCCGCATCATGTTCGAAAACTTTAATAGTATCGGCATTGGCACTCAGGACTGGAAAATCGGCCGTCTGAACTCTCTCATTGAATCTCTGCGGATTGACATTCTAGCTGGTGCTGAAACAAACTTGGATTGGCGAATGTTGGACGATAGTCAGCAGCTTCTGGATCTTCTAGTTCCTGGTAAGGCTAAGCGCGGATTAGCTGTGAACAACGTCACTAGCGATATAATGCAGCGGGCACAACGTGGCGGTACGATGGTTACGGTGTTGGGTCGCCTATGTGACGTCATCTCACCTACCGATGGGATGGGTCGTGATCCCACAGGTCTCGGTCGGTACAGCTGGATAAGAGTCGGAAACGGTGACGTGTCTACAGTGATAGTTTCAGCCTATATCCCCAACAAGCCCAGTAACTCCAAAGGCGAAACTGTATGGGACCAGAACAAATACTATTTCGAAGCGAGAGGCGATTTCCGAGACCCCGACATCATCCTCATCGAAGATCTGCTCCTTGTCATCAGAAGATGGAGGTCCGCCGGGCTAGAAGTGATCCTCGCACTAGATGCCAACCAACACATTTATGACGGCATTCTTGCTCAATCTCTGTCAGAGGAACAGTATGGCCTCTCCTGCCTTTTCCGAGAGGCCACCGGTGCTGATGCCCCCAACTCACACTTCCGTGGCACGGACCCAATCACCACCATTTACGGTTCTGGAGGCTTAACTGTTGGAGACGCAATGGCATATCCTCACTGGTATGGCGTTGGTGATCATAGGGTCTTTGTAGTGGAAGTGTCTGCGGCAAGTCTATTTGGTGGTAAATATCCGTCCATCGGTGCACCGGCAAGCCGCACATTGAACTGCAAAATCTCTCGTGTCCGGAGAAACTACAACAACGTGCTCAAGTCCCTCTGTCAACGCCATAAGATGCACGGAAAGCTCATGCGAATCAAGGCCCTGGACGAAGACGTGTCAGCTGCTCAATACCAACTAATGCACAATAAGTGGGACAACGAGCTGGGCGATTTCATGGCCAGTGCCGAAGACCAATGCTCCAAATTCAAATCTTGCCACATAGAGTTCAGTCCTACAGTGGGTCAGTGGCTCAAACGGCGCAGCATCTTTAAGTGGATCCTCCGTTGGCATGATGGGAAGGTGCCCGACACAAGGAACCTGCAGCGCGCAGCGGCTCGTAATCAAATAGAAGATCCTCTCGGCTCTAGTAGGGAAGATATAGAGGCTCGGCTGGTTGCTTGTATTGGAGAGATCTTCAAACTGAAGAAGAGTGCTCCGGAACTGCGGAGGAAACATTTACTTGATTGCTTGCGCAAGGCTCATGCACGAGGAGACCATGAAACTGTCTCTGAGATCCTCCGCATACGCCGAAAGGAAATGGGTAGAAAGCGTCAAAACAACGTAAATAATGTCACCAAATCTGCCCGGGGCCGCGCAATTATGGCTATTCAAGTGGATGAAAACGGTGAGCTGGTCCAGTATGACACACATGAAGACATTGTTAGAGTCATCAACAGCCGGATTGGCAATCGGTACCGCCTTGGCTTACGTTCGCCCGCTGCCGTGGGTCAAATCTCAGAGGACATTGGTCAATTCGGTGATGGCCCTGCTGTGCAGCAAATTCTAGACGGCACCTACGTTTATCCTCCGGGCACTAATCCAGAACTGATCGCCTTGTTGAGTGAAGCAGCACATATCCGCCGTGAAATGGATCAAATGACTACGTCCGAACGTGATGCTACAGTGGAAGAATTCATCGATCATTGGCACTCTGCACGGGAGCAAACATCCTCCTCTGATTCTGGACGGCACTTCGGCCACTACATTGCCGCCAGCGACGACAGAGAACTAACTACACTCCATGTCGAATCCCTAAACATTGCAGGCCGCCGAGGTATCCCACTAGCCCGATGGAAACATAGCCTTACTGTGTTGCTTGAGAAAATACATGGAAACAACCTAGTAGACAAACTTCGGGCCATATGCCTTCTTGAGGCGGACTTCAATTGGTGGCTGAAGCTCATCTACGCAAGGAGAATGATGTCGGATGTTAGGAGGAACAATCAAATCCCTGTCGAGCAATTCGCCACTACTGGCAGAACCGCCATTGATGGTGTTATGGCAAAGCAACTTGGCTTCTTTGATCGAGCAAATACCTTGCATGTTACTGCTGCCTTGGATAATGTGGATGCCGAGCAATGCTACGATGCCGTCCACCATGGTGTCACAAGTGTCGGACTTCAGGCTCATCACGTCCCTCTTAACTACATCTTGGTGTATTTGCAAGCGATGGCGGAAATGCAATTTCATCTGCAAACTGGCTTTGGTAGAGATGCTGATGGTTTTGGAGGCACAGTAGGGAATTTTTTGGGTGGTCTGGGGCAAGGCAGCGGTGGAGCTTCGTCAGTTTGGCAAATCGTTGGTGCACTGATGCTCGGTGCTTATAAGCGACGCGGTTATGGCATGGAGATGAGAATGGCGTGGTCCTCCTTCCTGTTTGTTGTTGCAGCCGTCTTGTACGTAGACGACTGCGACCTCCTTCATATGTGCATTGATCCCCTCATGTCCGACGAAGAGTTTTTCGCCCGCAAGCAACGTGCCATGTATTTCTGGGCAAAACTGTTGATGGCCGATGGTGGAAACCTGCGCGACATCAAATGCTCCTGCTACCTCCTTATGTACAAATTCGTCAAGGGAGAAGCGAAGCTCCGACGGATGAGGGAGATGCCAGGGTATGAATTTGTGATTCCAGTTTTTGGTGATGAGGACAAACCAATCGAACAAATCGAAGTTGACACGGCTCTTAAAACTCTAGGTGTCTTCACTGCGCCCCTCTCCACTCCCAAGCCAAAGTCTGCCCCAGATCGCCGCTCGGAGCACTTGAAATACATGATCGGGAAAGGAGAAAAGTGGAACGCAAAAGTCAGATCGAGCAAACTCACAACCCGTGACAGTTGGTTTTCTTTCTTCCAATCTACCAAGCCATCCATGAGCTACGGCATCGTTCCCGTGATGGACCCACCCGAAATTCTCGAAGAGGCCTTTCAGGCGCTCTACTTCCAATGCCTTCCAACACTGGGCGTCAACCGATACATCACCAAAGGCTGGCGAATGCTCCCGTGCATCTTTCAAGGCCTAGGTCTGCCAAATATGGCTCTGGAAAAACTCTCCGAGTCTCTCATGTGGTTGCAAAGACANCTTTCAAGGCCTAGGTCTGCCAAATATGGCTCTGGAAAAACTCTCCGAGTCTCTCATGTGGTTGCAAAGACATTGGGATGTTGGGGAGGGAATGGGCCTGATTGTTCGTGAGGCTTACGAGCGTCTGCAGATTGAGACGGGTTTGTCCGGCAATGTCTTCCTCCGTGACTACAAAACATATGAGTGTTTGGCGACACACACCTGGTACAAGGTCTTCTGGCAATATCTATCAAGATTTGGCGTTCGAGTCGAGATTGGAGACGGCTACGATGTTCCAATGGTTAGAGAGCGAGACCAAGTCTTCATGGATGTTGCCCTTCCGCTCATCCCACATGCGGACTGGCCGTACTTGAACCGAGTCAGGCATCATAAAGGAATTTTCCTGATGTCTCAACTCACCCACGCCGACGGCATAACGGTCATGCAGTCAGTTCTTTCGCGAGAGCCCGGCCCTCCCTCCAATATGGTTTTTCCCATCCAGCAACCTACCGCCTCCAACTTCGAGGTGTGGCGCCACACAATCTACCTACTATCATCTCCCACGCTCCGCCTTGGAATCCCACTGGGATGGCTTAGACGACTTCCCTACGATAGATATTTATGGCGGGTATCCCGGGATCGAAGCATTCTTGTCCGAGTAGACACGAAAGACGATTTAACAAGTCTCTTCCTCCCAACATCCAATGCCTCGACAAGACAAGGCCGCCGGTACCGTCCTTCAAACCGACAGCTCACATCACAACCCCTGCTGCCATTCCTAGCTTCGGTGCTCACATATTCCGACAACACTGTCTCCATACACTCGGTGGCTCTTGACCCGATTATCCCAGAAGATGACAAGCCGACTTCCTTACTCGCCACCATTCGCTCCTTCCCCAACCAGTCCCTTTGGCAATCCCTGGACTTAGATGGAGATGGAGNTACACGCCGCAGCAAATGAAATGGATTCATTTGTTGAAGGCCCAGTTCATCGCGGTGTTAGTTAAATAGCTCTAAATAGTACGTAGAGAATCGTCACTCACTTGATGGCATTGTCTTTTCCCCCTTCGCTCAATGAACAACCAATGACATGACGTATTTTTGGAGGATAATAGTAGTGTGAGAATATAAATCTTGCAATAGTCGGCCTTGTATCTACAATGCTGCTGCTCCGTTGTCATAGAAAAATATATTATCACGCGGCAAACCGTCACGTCCAGAAGGGCATCCACCAACCGCTGACCGGCAAGTCTTCTTGCCATTCAATCGTCTCGCCTCGCCAACGTTCGCGGCATCTCGATCATGAATGCTCATAAAGCACTCGATGTGCTGCTTGTTCAAATAATCTAGACAACTCTGAGACGACTCCATCAGACCCCATCAGCCGTCACGTCAAACAGAGCATCGGGTGTGGCACATCTTAACATTAAGTGGGACTCTGCACATCCGAAACCTTCGGCTGCTGCAGTTTACAATGGATAGCCGTAGCTTAACACAGGCATGTCAACTATTGGAACACAATCAATACCTTTCTATCGGCTGGATTGTCGTCACTATTGAAGCATATGGTGAAATTTATACCCAGGTGCAGTTCGATGGCATTAATTCCAATCTTGATTTCGAAATCATCGATCGATTATTTGATGTACGATACCTCATGCTCAGCTGGTGGAATTATATTCTGTAAGTACAGCCGCCGAAT
>JALLPI010001334.1:0-10391 GCA_036939935.1 Cyclotella atomus
CTAAATTGTGCGGTACAATAAGGCCCAATGAAATTGCATAGAGTTCAAACTGAGCAGAGTCGGCCCTTTAGAGAAAACTCTAAGGGGCGTCTAAGGAATTTTTCGGATGTAGTGTTGAGTGATGATCCTGTTGAAAATATGTCATTGGATCTCTTTTAGGAATTGTTTCCTCGAACGGATTACCTCCTGATGATCCATTGCCATGCAAAGATAAAATCATTATTGTACTGTGCGACGATATATCTACGATGAGAGCTTGCTACTCGGCATCTTCTTTGGAGTACGAAGCTAGATGTGTTATGTCCTTTTGTGGCAGAAGAGTATGAACTGAATCATTTTACATGGCACTCGGGGCGTCATAAGTGGGGGTTTCAGAGCCAGAAACACAATGTGATGGTTCAGTCAGATTATAGCTTGGATGATGGATCTCTGCCTCCGTTTGATGGCAAGTGGACTGGATGCTTGCTGGTGTATGTTCTTAACGAGGAGGTTGACGTCAATCGATACAAAGTTGAAATATTTTTATCATTAGGGGGCAGGATAGATTATTTTGTGGTTGTGATGGGACAGTCGAACTCAATCCGTACGTGGTGTTGGGGAAACCGCAGAAACAAAGGGAAAGATGTTCTTCGAAAAATTGCAAACAAAAGGAGAAGTAAATATGTAACAACTGCGATGTCAAATTTTGCGGTCGTTGCCAATCAAAGCTGGTGGACAAAGAGAGGAGAATAACATTGGATAATCGCCTGTTACGGGTTCTGAGAGAATACAGTATTGATGATGTAGCCCGGGCAACCTGGGGTGCCTTGAATGTTAGTCAGAATGTAGAGTACAAGGCGGAAGATAGGTTTTTCATAGCAATGCTTCTGATTGTGATAGCAATAGCAATAGCGCGTCAACGAGGCTGGCATAGAGAGTGAGGATGATAGGGAGGAGGCAGATTGCAATGATTATGAGGTACCCTTATTATCTAATAGATGGGAAGCAGATCCTGACGATGAATTCTTTCCCTTGCATGATAATCAGAGAGCAGAGAACAAGGCGGAAGATAGGGTATTTCGGAGCTACACTTCTGATTCCGATAGTGATGTCGAAGAAATTTATGTTGAAAAATATGGTGATGAAGAAGATGATGATTATGAGTCTAGATATGAATCAGACTCTCGGCCAAAAAATGTCATGGTGAATGCTAATGCATGCTCTACCAATCTTTTACATTCAGTACTTCCCCTACATCCACCCATAATATGATACCTATAATCTTTACCCCTGACTTCGTATTACTCACAATCACAAAGATCTCAAATGCTTCGTCCTCATTACAGTTGTTCTCTTCCATAATGTGAATGAGTTCCAAGGCATGCTTACGCTATAAAATAGTCTCCCCTGGGGAGATCAAAGGAGCCGAGACCTGGTCTTTAGGTTCGTCCGCTCTAAAACAGACCAACCAAGAGATTTCAACTGACCATTCAAGGCCATACTATCAGATACGGTGAATGCGGCCGCTGGTTTTGACGAGGACATAGTTTGCCTATTCCAACCATCCACATGCAGTATGAGATGGGGAAGCAAAATGACAACAAAGTAGCCCCGCAGCTGGCAGCGACAGCAAGCAAAAGGTGCATAGCTGGAAGAAGTTGAAGATCTTGAAAGATAAAAGATTTCTCCTACGGCGCGGGGTATTGAAAAACATCAACAATTTCACCGCGGGGGAGGGGGGGGGTGATTCAAACACGATTACTTGACCGGGCGAAGGTCGTCACAAGTGCTAACTCATCCGCAACGAATGACCGTCCGTGGGTCACGATATCGTGTTTCATAACATCGTATCACATCTTTCGAACAACATCGACAGCGTGTGCGTGTGTTACTAGATAATAAGACACTTGACATTTTCCATTGTTACAGCAACCTAATCCAGCACTTACAGAGATATCTCTGAGCAGCTTCATTGGCCCATTAGATGAGGCCAGAGTCACTTGTTGTAAAAGACAAAAGATGATGGTGGTGGGTGGGTGAGTGTCCAGTAAAATTGTGGGGACTCAAAAATCCCGCCCACTTTTTGGGCGACCCATCCCGCCTGGGTTGGTCTGCGTCCAGCGTGGTGGCTTCTGGTTGGTGCTTCAGCGCTAGGTCCGACCATGTTCTGCACAGGAATAAGTACTGTTTTGACCATATTTATACGTACGTCAATAAGGTGGGACGTAGGAGGTTTGCACCCGAGCATAGTGAAATTTTTATCGGGTGCATAAGCCCTCTTCCTCTCCTCTCGTCACATCAAACATCAATCAAATCGGCCAAACAACCATGACAGCCGGAGGACACCGATGGGCGAGTTCTTAGTGCAATAGCTAAACAGATGTTTTGTTTCAGTGCCGATGATCTTTGTGCTGCTGCCTGCATCAAGGATAGCAGTGCAGCAGCAGGTTTCCGCGCTATCACAGCTTGATGGAATGGTGGTGGTGGATGCATCAGTCTCGTTGTCACGTCTATCTCTTCGCCAACTCCAACTCTCAACTGGTGAGTTTACTGTTTAATACTTCTCGATTGAGTGCATGTTGAAATATGTTACACATTACTGCTCACTTTTGAGTTGTGATATTGTGTTCATTTGCAAAACACAACACAAGCAACATCCGTAACACTCGGTATTCTGCTCTCGATGAGGAGAGGACAACAAACAACGGGTACTATTGTTTGAGTTTGACATTGTGCGAAAGATGTAATAATTAACCCGAGGGAAGGAAATGGATTTGTTCACAATAATTAAAAGGTGAGAATCGCAGCTGAGTTCAAATGATTTATGATTGCTTCAACTGCTCGTACTGACTTGATTGGTGTTCACCTAGATCTGCTTGCGTTTGCAAATCAGAATGCTATTTAGTACACTCTTTGTAACAAGGTCTCTGCATCTCAAAAACCCACACGCACCAAAAAATTAGCACACGACAATTGGCTGTTTCACGCTATAACTGTGTTCGTGCAATACATGGCCTCATACACACAACAACTTACTCCAGTCTTTGATTGGGGCGACAGAAGTGAATGCAATTTGACTTATGTCTGGTGGAGTAGATAGGAGATGCTACAATACACTTTTTATGCTGGTGGGATCGGATAATATGGTGACTGAGGTTGGAAGGGAACGTGTTCGGCATGCCCTTGATGCCATCATTCATTGCTGCACAATTCTATCAATTGGAAGTACAAATGGCAAATAATAGTCGAACATCGTTTCAATAAATATCTAAATAGTATTATTATCCGTTGCGCAAAGATGTAAAATTTTAAAAACTCAGTCGTTCCGGGACTAACAAATCTTGAATTTCTCAAAAATTGCCCAATTCGGCCTCTCGCCTCCATTTCGCTTCTACCACCACTACAATGCGTCGAATGGATCCGCCGTTGCTGTGGCTCATTGCCCTTACCCTCCGCTAGTGGCCAATAGCCATATCTCCCATGTCCATGCATTTTACACCGCGCTGTCCACGTAGAAGTGCTCCCAAAATTTCCCCCCAAATGTCTCCCGTCTCGTGGAGGGCTTGATGGAGTCGTCAAATACCTTCGCAAGCCATCAAAATTGCCGTCAAATCACCGCATGCCACCCAAGACTGAAGGGGAATGGAATGGAGGATGTGAGAGGACGGAACGCCTACCCATATTCGGAAGACTGCTAAGGGAGGGGTTGGTGAGAGAGAAGCTTTGGGGGAGCAGAGTTGGTGTAACCACGGCAGATTGCAGATCGCCTGCGACAACCTAAGGAAGGGTTGACACAATACAAAAGCTTGGGAGCAGAACTGGCAATCGCGGCAGAGATTCCAACAATCAACAACAACAGAGTGAGGTGAGAGCTATGGTAAACGAAGCAAAATAATGCTTTCTTGCTTACAACTCACCAACCTCTCCCAAGATCATGCTTTACCGCAAATCTCTCCGGTGAGCATATTGATTGTTAATCAATGATACGCTACAATCAACAATCTCCCGAATGAGCTCCAATCTCGAATATATGTCTCAAACGATTAGGCTGGATGACATTCGAAGAAGGGGGGTGGGTATCAGTGTGTGTAGGTGTAGTGTATTGTATGATACTACAAAAATGAATTAGACCACGATCCAGCAGTGAACAATGCTGGATCACTACTCAGTCATTTGCAAACTTCTTTGTCTGCAAATCTTTGCTGAGATGCAGGTTGCAGGCTTGAGATAAGAAGAGAGTGTTTGATGTACAATTTTGTATTATTATCTCTTAAAGCTAACTAATGCAACCCGTGTTCCTCAGCTTCTTTACCATTTGTCCCTTTTTGATCACCTCTCTGTCTCTGCCATCGTCAAGTTTGTGTTGATTGAGTCGTGCGGATTGAGTTGTCATTTGTCACATCTTCTCGGGGGTCGTTGATTGTAGTGTTCTCGTATTTGGTGGAAAGCTACCACCCGACTGTTTGACGTAGATGAATAGTATCGATTAGAAAAACTTCTTTGTCAATCAAGCAGCAACAACTCAAGCTCAAAAAGTCGTTGGTGGCGGTCTTTGCTCGTTGCTCCTTTCAGGCTCTGCTGTTGTCACGTTTGTGTCAGAGGGAGTACAGGGAAAGCAAGTTGTGTGGTGATTCATGCCGTAGAATCGTTCACGGCAGCCATTTGTTGTATTATTGGGGCCTGGTGATTGTGTTATAGCGCATCATCACAATGTTATTAGCTTTACTCATTGTTACACTGGTGAAACAAGAGGACGAGGCGAAAACTGATTTGAAGGCCGCAGAGGTAATGAAACGATTATTGTTGCCAGTTTCAGTTGTCTTCTCCAAAATGGCTGGCAAATTGTTGCGTTAGAAGAACAGTTGCATTGAAATGTGTACCCATTGTTGCGTTTAGATCTTACCGCACACCCCCTCCTTACACCGCTTCTCTCCCCGTTCCTTGAGCAATCCTTCGAACTGTGATTCAACATCGATTTTGATGGCTTGCTGAGGTATTTGACGGCTCCATCACGCCCTGCGATGCATGGGGACATATGGGGGAAAATTTGGGGAGTACTGCAACACCGAGAGCGCGGTGTAAAATGCAGAACCATGGGAGATATGGCTATCAGCCACTAGCGGAGGGTTTGGGCAATGAACTGTAGCGACGGTGGATCCATTCGACGGACCACAGCGGTGATAGAAGAGAAACGAATGCGAGAGGTCGATTTTGGCAAATCTGTGGAAATTCAAAATTAGTGGTCGTGGAAAGACTCAAAATTTTCAAATAGTTTACCACTTTCGCGCAACGCATAATATACTGTAAATCGGTGTCCCTCGTTTCATTTCAATGTATTAATAGTACTGCTATGTTTAATCAATCTCTGCTCGTTTCCCTTTCAGTAGTAGTATAAGTGTGATATATTAAGTTATTATTATTATGATTATTATTAATCTCTGCTCGTTTCAATTTGCTTTGCTTGGGGGTTGGGGGCGAGTTGTGGGAAACGCCTCTTTTCTCTCCCTTTCCCTCTTCTCTTTCTCGCTTTAGGTTGAAATGGCCCCTGAAGCAGGTAGAAAAGCCTCCAACCAACAAATCGAACCCAAAAATCAACATCGTCACATCTCGCATCAACCATAACATCACTTTGATCAACTCCTCTCTTTCTCTTCTCTAACTGCACGATGGCCGACACAGACACAACTAAAGACACGTTGAAGCAGACGGACGAAGTGAATACGCGGAAGCGTAGACTGAGTAAGCGTGAAAGAAAGAATATCAAGAAGAAAAAGGTTTTGGTCAATGAAACGAGTACTTATACTAAGAATCAAGCATCAACTAGACAAGCCGCTGCTTCGGGTAAGCTTGTTTCTTGTTCAACTACTTACTTTTATTGTCTCTTCTGCAATTGACTCATGTTCTTTTATATGATCTGTGCAGAACCAACTCTCGAAAAATATATGGCCAACTATGAACCTGCGCCAATCACAAAGCATCTCTCCAAACAAGAAAATGAGTCTAATGATTCCTTAGGCAAATGGTTCCCAAAAGCTACAGTTATAAAATCATCAGTTTGCTATTCGAACGATTATTTGGTGTCTCTCAAAAAGAAGAGCAAGCAAAGTGAGGATGTTCAAGAACCAAAGGCATCACTCGTCTTATTCTATCAATACGTCAACCCCGTATGGACACCGATGAAAGTCTCGGCTCTTTCAGGTTACATTACAAACATTGTCAAGTCTTACCGTACCAATTTAGGTGGACGGATGAGAATTTCATCCGAGGGTGTGAATTGCACTGTCTCGGCTGCATCCTCCGCCAGTTCGACAGACGCTGCATTTGAAGCAGCCCAAACACTACGACACTTTGCACAGGATTTGCGTAACTTTGACCCAGATTCCTTTTCCGATACAGACTTCAAGTATATTGATAATCTGACTGCTGATCGTCACTTTAAAGAAATGAAGATCTTACCCGTAAAAGAATTGGTGTTTTATGGAATTCGTGAAGATGGCGGAGCAAATCACGAAGATATCAAGACCGAGGGTGAAGTATCACATGTATTGCCCAAAAATGCCAAGGGAGGGATACATTTGGATGCCCATGAGTATCATGACATGCTCAAGACTAAGAACACTGTTGTGATTGATGTTAGGAACCATTATGAGGCTGCTATTGGCCGATTTGATGGTCAGATGGAATCGAATGCCGATGATGCCGACGGTGGAAATGGCGAGAGAAACTCGGGTGCTCAGTATATAGACCCAAAAATGCGCAAGAGCACGGATTTTACATCGTGGTTGGAAGAACCGGAAACCAAGCAGAAGTTGGAGGGAAAGACTGTCATGATGTTTTGTACTGGTGAGTTTGTATGTTATAATGCATCATGGGTCTGCTCTGCCAATAGTCAAATTGTAACAACTTGCGTAATCAACAATTAGGTGGCATAAGATGTGAACGTGCTTCTGCTTATCTTAATGCCAAAATGGGATCTGATGTTCAAGGCGTATACCAACTAAAGGGCGGGATAGAGCGATATTTGCAAGCCTTCCCTGACGGAGGTAAGGGATTGAAATGTGCATATATATGAGTATGCATTCTTGTCGTTACTAAGTCAGAAACCAAAATACAGGTTTTTGGAGAGGCAAGAACTTTGTGTTTGATAAACGAGAAGCTATTGGTGCTGGGAATGTCAACGGAGATGGCGGAGTGATCAAAAAGGAGGTAGGCAAAAAGGAATCAGCAGACAAGCCGCTTACTTGGGGCACAGAGTGTGCCAAGTGTAAGAAGCCTTGGGATCGATACATTGGAAAGAGGCATTGTTATACGTGTGGCGTGCCAATTCTGTAAGTTCATCAAGATCTGTATGTTTCCAACGACTGTAACATCGAGCTAAAGCCTATGTTTTTGATACACAGGTTATGTGATGAGTGTCTGTCTCAATCGGCAACCCGCAGAAAAAATAAAAAGAAGAAGGGTGGCAACCAAAATACAAAAGCGGAGGAAACTAAGCAATCAACTGACAGCGCAATATCCAATAATGACAATACTCATACCATAAGATGCCCCTTGTGTGTGGAAGAAGGCATTACTGTGCCTGCAGGGCAAGTCGAATACACTAATAATGGGGTTCGTGGTCGAACTAGCTCTTTCTCCGAAGGAGATCAGGTATCAAGCACACCTACGAAAAATCATGATTTAGCCCATAAAAAAGCAGCTAAATCCGTATTGAAATGGGGTGGTGGGCATGCAACAGAAAAGAAGGAGAAGCGCCGTTACGCTAGGAAACCTTGTCATTTCGGAGCTGATTGTGTTCGCAAGGATTGTTTCTTCTATCATCCTGAGAGGGAAAATAACAGTAAGAACAAGTAAGAAATCATATTTTCATGTGTGTTTTTGAAAGGTAGTGAGGGGTGTGGTGAGTAAGGATGTTGACCACTCTTCTACATTATGTATTTTGCTTGACTATATTTTATGCATTCATCTAATTCAAACTGAAACTGGGTATTCTCCTATTGCGGATCGGCAGCTTCACAAATAAACCACAGCTGTACACACATTCATCAAGAAAGTTGCTCGATGCCATCTATAGAAACATATAGAAAAGGTTTTACTTTGGCTTTGGCTATGAATTTTGTTGTGAACTAAGCTAGTGGCTTTCAAATAACATACCATACATACAATATTCTCCACTCAGAAAGTTTATAAAGAGATGAGAAACACAAATTCCCGACAGAGCTGCAGCAAGTATAATACACTGTCTATTATCATATTATATAACGTGCATCGACAATTGTTACAAGATATATTGTATTGTAGAGAAAAAATAATACTGACAAGGCTTAGACGAAACCAAAGTACCAAATTTGTTGTCATTGGGCAAAATTATGCTGAACACAATGACAGGCCTAGCTGTTTCCTTTGTGTCCAATGCTACAATCTACAATGTGAGGACAGTGACAGCTAAGATGCAACTAAGTGGATCTTGGTGTAATATCAAGGGAATTGTTTGCCTCACAAGATTCTTGGTGGAATTCCAGGAGACTCATGCGAGTTGGATGAAAGTCAACAGTCATCACATAGGGGAGGACATGGCTATGGGAGTGGGAAGGATATGTTAGAGAAGGTGAGGGACTCAAGATCATACAGAATCAAGATTAATGTCAATTAAAAAGGTGTCTTAAATTCTTTTGATTTTGAGTCAGATCTGATTAAGATGAAGGATGAAGAACTATAGAACACATCAGGATTGATTTCATTGGTGGCAATGATGGTGACCTAGACAGGAGAAAAGGGTGTGCTGTGTTGAGAGAAACTATATATAGTCTGTGTTGTGTTGTGTTGTGTTGTATTGTGTTGGCAATTGGAAGATGTTGAGGACTGGCTGCTGGCTGCGCTGCCACGGAAGCACTACTCTCTCCAACATATCATATAGTAAAGCTTCAGTACATTTAGTTGGCTTAACAACAGGAATCCAGGTAAATGGGTTCGGGCCCCAAAATTCTACCTTTCGTGCTCTTATTAACTAAATACTTACGCGCTAAGTATCTAAAATCCACGCAAGGTAGAAAGAACAACTTTTTAATTAAAACGATTGACGGTTCAATCGATGGCACAACAAAGGTAATACTCAAGTGCGAGCACTGGACCTCGGTTCTTTATCCTCACCTCCATGCGATGCGGGTACTCTAAACAACAATCAACAACAAGAACTACCAAGAAGACGGTGAGAGTGGTGCCAAAACACTTGCGGGGTTATGCTTAGAGCATTGACCCCACAATCCCTGTCTTGAAAAGACTGCCCATTGGTTAAAGGGTGGGGAAGGGGGCCAAGCAGGCTACTACTATCAAGATCACAACCCTGGCAACAACATCGACATGGAGGCCCCAAAAAGAATGAGCAAGCGAGCTGAACATCTCCATTCATCGGCCCCGAGCTTGGTCTGTCCATCACCCCAATCAAGTGCGAGCACTGGACCTCCGTTCTTTATCCCCACCTCCATGCGATGCGGGTACTCTAAACAACAATCAACAACAAGAACTGCCAAGAAGACGGTGAGAGTGGTGCCAAAACACTTGCGGGGTTATGCATAGAGCATTGACCCCACAATCCCTGTCTTGAAAAGACTGCTGCCCACCGCCAGTTCCGAAGGACACTGGCACATAGATGGGGTTTTCGGCACCGCCCCCACCGGAAGATGCAGTGCTGCGAGGAAGCTTGTACCAAGCCGGCTCACCTAAAAGTGCATCACCACAAAAACTCCTTCTTTGACTCTTGACTGTGGATCTTCTTGGCTGTTGTTGTGTCGTCCATGAGCCTGCTGCCAACCTAACCCTTGACCTCTACTCGATGAGAAAAGGAGGAGGGTTGCTAGTCCATAATGCAGCGCAGAAGCTAATCCGTACTCATGTTCTGCCTGCTGCCTGCAAATAAAATAACTCAAGTTAGTTTCTCATGCGGCTATACTAGGTTGCCACCCTAGGCTTTGTCTGAGGAGCCCACCTCTCTTTTTCTGTTTGGCTGTTTCTTTGGATGGGTTCAGACCCGTTGAACACTCAGACAAGCAGACAGTATCTCTTGTGCAAGCAGGCAGGCAGGCAGACAGGCAGGCAGGCAGACGGGCAGGTAGGCAATATCTCTTTTGCAATCTTCTTTTGCAATCTTCTTTTGCTTCAATTTCAGTCTCATCTTTACAGTTCATTTACATGAACATGCACACAATATCTTGAACAAAGCAAATTCGGAATATTCTAAAATCGTCCCCTTTTGTGTCCCGTGTCCAATTGTCCCTCATTAATACTACCCCCATTCATAACAATAAAATTATTAGAAAAAACTCGTGCACATCAAAGTTGGTAGTCTATTATTATCTTATTAACTAGTGTTTCTGCAATGCAAGACAGGATGACCAGCAAGATGTGAATTCTGA
>JALLPI010001335.1:0-25431 GCA_036939935.1 Cyclotella atomus
AAATCCTCAAAAACGAGTAATTTCTTCTCTGAGTAATTAATTCTCTCTGACCAATCGGGTGAAAATGACCTACTCTGACCACTAATAGACCTATTCATATTATCACTAACAGTGCGCCTGCCTTGTAGTGCCCGAAATGCAGCTTGGACTCTGACAAGGAAGTCTGCTCCTTCTTAGGCCTTCAATGACCTACCCATCTCTGTCTTGTGAATGATGTATTGACCAAGTCTTTTGGCACAATGCTGCGGATGTGTGCAATCTCTTGAAACAAGTCAATAGTGCCTTCATCTGTGCCTTCTGGACACTGATATCTTTCATCCAAAATGGCTCTGCCGGCTTCATTGCTAGCCATGTAGCCAAAATCTCCTCGTAGTTTCCCCTGGCAGATAGGAGCTTGCTCAGCAATGTAAAAGCGCTTGCCATGGATCTCGTTCCAGATACAGATAGTGTCCTCCACCTCTCTTTGTCCAGTTGCTTTGAATGTCATCGTCCCATCGGCCCGCTTCACTTGAACCGTACTCACTCCCCTCCCATGGAATAATTCAGTCTCCTCCAGAAGGCCTGCTCGGGCTCCCTACAGATAATCTCCAGAATCTGTTGCTCTGCCTTTTTCTGTTTCTTGGCTTGAGCCACCGATAGTAAGTTTTGGAGATGCTTTTTGCGGTAGGCGTGCCCGTGTTTACAGAAGTATTCACATTTTTTCTTCACACACCATGAGCCTCTCTACTATCTCACTCCATGATAAGCTGAGAGCGCGTTTGATGCCGCAGCGCTGAGCCGTTTGTCTCAGGTTACTCCGATTCCGAATTTTGCCTTGATTGCACCTCAGGAGATACTCCTAGGCCTGCTTTTGTCTTATTCAAATGGAGGCCTCGGGAGAGAATGGGATCCTGCCAGACTTGATCTTTCTGCATTTTTTTTCACATGTCGTTTGTACTGGCTACTCTCCACATTGATCTTGTCCACTTTGAGCTTTACCTCGGCCACAGTTTGGCTTCTGTTACTAGCCTCAAGGAGTCTGGTGTTCATTTGGTGCTCCACAAATGATTTCTCCAAAATCTTAATGTAGTACCACTCTGCAATCCAAGGATTCTTAGTGTTCAGTCGTCTCCAAGGTGCACGAATAATCTTGGGTGGAGCATTTCCTATACCAGTGACGAAGCCTGAAAGTCTACCTGGAATAGCCTGTGGTCTCCTACTCCAAAGCCAGCCGGCATTACACAGTCACCTACCACTTCCACGTCCGGAGTAGCCCATACCGTGTCAATCGGTTTTCATCTGTGAGAGCTTTGCGAATGCTATTTTGATAAATATGCTCATTGGCATCTATGCAGACTATAATTCTGTCTCCCTGCTCTCTCCATCTTTTTAATAACACAGGAGATCTTGTAAGAATCTTTTCCGAGGACAGGTGTCATCGTGCTCCTTGTTGATAAAGTACCTCCTCTGTTGTTGGTAGGAAGTTCTGGAGACATGTTTTTGTTGTAACATGGGTTGTAACTGTCTTGGGGGTCTAGGGTGGGCTCTGATGGCTCTTTCCAGCTTGTTGGTGCTGTGGCATTTTGATGCGGAGGCTGCCATTCGGAGATGGTGATATCTTTACCAATATTCAGCAGATTTTCACCAAACCACTCAGCCCATGCATCGGCCATGCTGGCTTGAGGTGAGTTTGGTGGTTGTCTTGATGGTGGGTGCTCTTCCCTAGCTATAGCAGAGGCAGCTTTGTCGAGGGGAATCGTTGCCATTTTGGTGGCCGTTGGCTCAAAAAAGCATCCACCCATAGAGGAATTTCAAAATAATTAGATATAAGTTACCTCTTACTCCGAACGTAACTTAATAAATATTTTGACTGATTTGAGAGAGGGTCACGATAAAAAAGGGGAGGACGTGACATGGTTCAGCAGCATCTCAGCTTGTGAAATGTCTCCAAACAGCGTAAGATTTGCCCTAATAATTTGATGGCAAAATGCCAAACTGTTTGCAAACAGCAGAGCTGATTTGGCATTGTAACATCACTCATTGGACTCAGGAGCAATCGATCGGGAAAATGACGTACAGACCGATCGATCGGCCTTCTCCGTGCCGATCGATCCAGAAAAATACCTCCGATTCAACTCCGAATCAAGGTATTTATTTCTATCGATTACGGGAGCGATCGGGAGCTTGGGATGCCGAGAAGTCTTGTTTTCAATCTTGTGTGCCAAATAACAGCCAATAAACAAGCCAATAAAAGCGGAGCACACCCCCTCCTCTGCTGCAGCCATTCGCTTGCTTTGCTTCGACCTCTTGCTTTTGCTTGCTTGTGATCTGCAAATCCAAGTGCACAAGCATCGTAATATCTAAAATCTCTCCTGCTATCAATATCATGGCGGTGGCAGTAGATGAGACCCGTCGGCAACTTCTTGCCAATCCTAAGGCCTACATTGATAGAAACCAATGGATGAAACTACTGCAAGACTACGGCCTCCCTCTGAATGAAGATCAACGCAAGGAGTTGGATGATGCCATCGCGGCGAAGAAGAAGAAGAATTTCAAAGAGCGCATCTTACATGGCGACCGTGTCTACCCTGAACTTTACCAGTTGGCAAAGATGTTGTTCCATACCTACAATCTTGATGATAAGGCAGGGAAATGGTTCACGAAGCTCCCAAGGAACCCCTCCGATGCAGTTCACCGAATGGGAAAATGGATTGCCGCCAACCGAACCAAAGTGAGTCTTCCTGATGTCCACCTACATCAGGATGCTGATTTGACGGATGTCATGAAAATGGATGGATTTGAAGTAAACGAGGTGTTTTACTACCTGCCACAGGGCCTAGCTCTAACTCATTTCTTTGGCATTTGGGGCGTGAATATGGATGCATTGATGAAGCCTGTGGTAGATGATGTGCTCCGTCTTACTGGGATTCTTCTGACTGAAGAGGAGATGCGAGATTACATTCCAGACATTCTTGGCAAGAGACGCAACGAGAGTGGATGGCAACCTTTGGATGCAGCATCGTCGAGGGCCAAAGCGGCTTGGGCTTTGCTTTTACGGAAGTTCATTGATGACGAGGTGAATATTGCACTGCCAGATGAATTTCTTGCGGAGGATATGCAGGAGAAGGTAGATGCTAAAGTAGGAGAGGGATTCTACAACAATAATGCTACGTTCAACCCGAACAATGGAGATAGAACGAAACTCGCGTGGAACGAGACGAGGCTTAAGAGTGTGCTGCAAGTTGGTGTATCCTCTTACGAGAAGATGATGGTCAAGTATCAAAAAGGAACAGGAGGTGGTCCGGGAGCTCCGCAGAACTTCATTGATTGGCAGAATCGCCACGAGTCTTACATTGTCAATTACACGAACCAAAAGGAATCGGAGTTCTATCTCACAGTTGTGTTCATGTGGGATAAGCAGCACAACTTCCCTCTCAAGCCATCTTCTGGCCCCATGCTGCCTGGAGTTGGTATAGAGGATGAGGATTTCGGAGACACCTGCGGCGAAACCAATACTCCACAATCTGCCAACACCAGTACACAACCTGCCAACACCAGTACTACCCAATCTAGATCAGATAAACGCAACAAGCCATCAGCTGGTGCAGACATCTCATCCGCAATCAAACAGCTCACAACTGCCCGTCAAAAGTCTACAACCGATCTAATTAAGGCTCTTGTCAATGGTGAAACTAGCGCCGAGAAGAGTACTTCTGACAAACAATATGAAATGGTTGGTCGTATCAGTGACATGAGGAAGGCAATGAAAGAAAGTGAGGATGACATCAACAAGTCAAAGGCTAAGCGAAGCCGAATTGAGGAGAAATACGCTGACAATCCACGCAAGAAAGGAAAGAAAGTCAAGAAAATAAACGATGATATCAAACAGCAGGAGATAGTACGAGAGACCCTCAAAACAACAATGATGCAATACACAAAAGAGCTCCGTAGACTCAATGACGAAGACAATAACGGCAATGACGATTCTGATTGCAGTGACGGCAACAGCAGCAGCAGCGAAGACAGCACCATTGAATAAGATGACAATCGATAGTATGTAGTTAAAGTTAATAGAATTTGCAATGCAATTTGTTACGTTAACATATATATAATAAAAATGAGTGCTTACACATCAAGCACTCTGTTGTTTTCTCGTCTAAACCAATTCAACTCTGGCCTGACGAGCTTCCTTGCGGCAACGTCATCACAAAGAGATTGCCGAACACTCAGACCAAGGTCACGAATGGCTTTGTCAACATTCGTTGGCCTTCCCCTATTCCTCCTCTCCTCCTCCTCTCCTCCATGCACGCCAACCACCTCCAAGTCGGGATACGCAGCCATGAACCTCCTGTGATCTTCAAAAAAAATAGTCCTCTCATCCACTTCAGAGGACTTGAAATGCTCACCCTCCCTCCAATCAACAATGAAATTATGCAAACGCATGCATGCGTCAATGATGTTGACATTGTGCTTCAACCTAAACCCTAACGGCTTCCAAAGAATACCCCACCTCAAGTCAATTTCACCAAAAACACACTCCACCCAAATCCGAGAAGAAGAGTGAAAGAAGTTGTAGTTGTCTTCCGGAGTACCATGCACAGCATTGTCGAATGGAGTCATCAAGAATGACTTGAGAGCATATGCCGAATCACCAATGAAATAAAACTGCTGCTCCGCTAGTTTCTTCCAATTATGTTCCAGCCACTTATAGAACTTACTGTTCTTGAATAAGTTGAAAAGATCTTTATTGCGTGATGGTTTTTTGATTTTGACAATCCATCCATCTATAGCACCAATACATCCGTTGATGATAAAGTTTGACTTCTTTGCAAATTCTCTAGCAACATTGCCCATACACACTTCATCCTCACAAAACTCAATACCATTTATCTTCACCAAACGATCATCTAGAATCCATTCCTTTATCACATGGTGTAGAATTTCGTATGCGGTGGAAAATCCAACATCAAACAGAAGCGCCAAATCCATGTAAGAGCCACCAGCCAACAACCGCAAAGTGAGAGCCAACTTCACTTCACCAGACACAAATCCTCCAGTCGAATGTTCATGGGCATTTGCAATGTTTGTGTTTTTGATATCTATACCAACATAACCGTGTTTCAGTTCATGCAGATACTCCTCACTCTTGAAGGCACCTTCGCCGACATTTGCAATGATTTGCTGGCACAGGTGCTCAAAGCACTCCCTCTCCATCCGGAAGTAACGCCGAAACTGCTTGTCAGTGAGTCTGCTTTGAAACCTGCTCCAACTTGTTCTTTGACGGAGCTTTCTATTCTTGGCGGCATCCTTCTTCATTGTTGTGGTTTCAAGCCGCTTACGTAGCAAAGTCTCGAGCAATCCATCTTCCGTCTCATCCCATTCATCCAAGAGAAGTAACAAAGCAGCCAAACCCTTCTTGATACGCCTCTCAAGCTTCACCCCCTCTTTACCCGCAGTGTTAGAACGATGGCGTGTCATCTTGATTATGCAATACTTGTGTGCAATCGTGTATCGGCTTGATGTTGTGTGTTGGTGTTGTGTGTTTGGTTTGGCTCGGGTGTGTTGGTCGATGAAAAGGCAAGAACTGAAAAATGTGAGAAGAATGCTATTTTAACGTGTTACGTCACTACCAAAAGCAAGAGAATGCTGATCGATCGCGTGAAAACAGCTTTCTTTCTGTCAAGAAAAATGAGAATGATCGATTAGAGGCCAATTTCGGACCAAGACAGACGGTAATCGATCCAAATCGATCGGCCCAAAATCGCCTTGACAGAACGAGTCTCAGTGAGTTGCCAGCTGCTACCATAATGCAACGAGCCAATGCTGCATATTCTCTTGCATTTTGCTCTTGCAGACTCCTTGTTGACGCTCCTTAGAGAGCTAGCTCTAACTATCTACACTCGTGGCGGAAACAGCACTGTTCTCCCCTCTCGCCGCACAGTATCGTCGGCGCTTCTCTAGATTCATTGGTGTTTTCCACCATGTTGGTCAAGTACAAGAATCATGCACCTACAACAGTCACCGAATCTGCTGCTAATCGGAACGTCCGCTACAGGGCCAAGAAGAAAGCCATCGAGCAGTCCATCATCGATGAATACAATCAAATCGGAGATCTTCCGGTGGTGAGCTGGACACTGCCAAAGTCTTCCTGTAAAGGCAGGAAACGCCCAGCTTACAACCCACCAGATGAAGAAATGAAGGGCATGACACAGAAACAGATCTCAGAGTGGCGTCGGAACGAGAAGAGGAAACGCAAGGCCATGAAAATGCGTGAGTGCAGAGCTAAAAAGGCTGCAATGTTGAAGAGTATCAAGGATACAGTTGAAGAGAACAAACAGAAGATGATCGCTGCCACATCGGATAGTGTCAATGTCAAGGATAAAGTTGAAGAGAACGAACAGAAGATCACCGGGAATATTGAGGCAGTGAAGCCTGCAATGGAGGCCAAGATCACGAGCACTCAAGCAATTGGATCTGATCACAAACCGTCAAATTCACATGGAATGATTGAGCAAACTGCAAATGCTTTAGATATTGGCTATCTCGATGACATTGACATTGACTCATTCATGGATGACGAACTGATCGAAATCGAAGATACCGGCGCCGAGATCCTTTTATTGGAGCTACTAGATATCAATCAAGCAACACTGGCTGCCTGTCTATCGCATGACTTTGACTTGACCAAGGTCTTCGATGTGGACGTTATCGTCCCAGACGACGATGACAGTTTTCCTCTTGGATTTTAAGACAGGAGAGCATTACCATGTAGAGCATCTATTAGTGGTTTGTGAACTTCAAGAACTTGATTAGCATAGGAAGTGTTAAATCCAACTATAAGTATCAATAATTCAACAATTGAGATATTAGATGTTACCGCTAGTAAGGCTAGTATATTCGGCCCACATTCGTATTCGTCAGCTCGGCGGATCGCCAGTAACGCAATTCAAGTCAACAGCTCTGGATAGGATGCCTACAATTTTGACATGTTATTTCAAGCATCATCACAAGATGAGCATACTACAACATGATCACAAGGAATAAATGCAGCTCTGGCGAGCCCACCCTATCCTCTTTTTGAACAACTTTTCATTCTGTTCTTTTGTCTTGTAATGCCAGTCTTCTTTTTTTGTGCACTGCATCTCTTTGTGCTTTCTTAGATCTCTGAGCCTTCTCTTACCATGCTTTGATTCAATGCATCTCGAACTTCACAGTCCCCATTGCATTCAAACGGTTCATTTCCACTATTTCTATGCACACATTCCTCGTCGGCACTGCTGAGAACATGGATGAACCATCTTGCATATCAATCTTCAAGCACTTCTTCTCTATTTAATTGAACGATCCCTTTTGCAACTGCAACCAGCATCACTCGGTACGTCGACGTTATTAGGCGTTTGAACTGCATGTTCGTGCGGTGTGGTTATGGCCATCATGTTTGACATTTGGCGATGGCGTGAGTAGGCTGGGGCTTGAATTTAGCAAGCTAAAACAATTTAGCGCCAATGAAACGATAACTTTCACCTAAAGTAGTGTATTATGATCCCCTACTATTCTTAGGTCTTACGTCCTCCCCTCCCTACTCCATCCTTATCCTTCATCCTCTCATCACGCATCGATCGAGGACTCTCTCTCTCTCATCAACTGAAATGTGTGGGTGCTGATGGATTAGTTATGGCAGCTATGACTCTCCGAAAGAGTGGAAGAAGNTCATCAACTGAAATGTGTGGGTGCTGATGGATTAGTTATGGCAGCTATGACTCTCCGAAAGAGTGGAAGAAGCTTGGCTATCAGAGTTGTGATGTATGATCTATGATCACATAATGATCGCATGATCTCGTCCAATGTCGATTCGATGGTAGATCAAGATGCACACACTTAATCTTTTTCATCGATGCTGCGCTACATTTGCCGCGACAAATATAAATATTTTGTGGGTGATGATGGAGACTGAGTTTTAATTTAAAACTGGTGGCTGGCTCTAACGACTTTGTCAGAGAGCCATCAATAACGTTTCGACTTCGGGCCTTAGGGGACTTCATGCATCGAGGTTGAATGGGAGCAACGCAACTTAAAAGTACAGAATGTTACAAGTAGACGCAGGCTACACGCTGCTGCTATCATGGCTTCGGGCCATATTCTGCATCTACGCAGTGGCATCGGTATCATGGCGGCTGGCCTTTTGCCCCGAATTCACATTGAACATCGCATCTTATACTGGGTTTGTCATCATTGATCTGGCGGTTACAATCTTTTTCAGCTACGACGTTATCAGTCTGACAAGACGAAAGATTATTTCAAGTAGGCAAGTGCTTCCCGAAACGGTGGATTTGATGAAGGACCAGAGGAACGGACTTGATTTGAACGATTCTGAAATGTATGATGACTTTAAAGCGAATGATTCATGGTGGAATGTCGCAATACTCCTCTTGTCGGCACTTCCTTTTGAGTACCTCTCACTATTTTTAGCCGAAGGCCGAGAATGGCCTAACTACCTGATGTCAAATCGTCTACTACGGCTGGTTCATCTTCCTAGACACTTGAATGAACTGTCAGCTCTTCTGGCCAGACGCGGCTACATCAAAAATATTGGATTTCGTAGAACATGGCTCCTGTTCTTCACGATGGCACTTGCAGGCCATTTGTGTGGATCTGTCTTTTACATGATAGGAAGGCGACACGCCATGAATGGAGTCAAAATGACATGGCCCGAAGAGGCTGGAATCTACATAGTTGAGACAACATCTGAGGGTACGCAGCTCAAGATGCTCCATTCCGCTGCAGAAGCTTACATCTCTTCGCTGTACTGGGCATACATTACAATGATTACAACTGGATTTGGAGATATAGTAAGTTTCATGTAGAATTGCACTCATGCACTGCATTCAACCTCTCATGTCCTTTATCTGCCCGATTTTAGGTGCCATTGCAACTTGACGAAACAATCTGGTGTATCTTCTCTATGTTTGTTGGAGTCCTAATTACTGCGCTGACCATTGCAAACCTACAATTGCTAGTGACAAACTTGGACGCTTCTCGTTTGGACTTTCAGCGAAAGATTGAAATGATTCAGAAGTTTATGAATCATAGAAAGCTGCCCGCTTACTTGCAAGATAGGATATTGGCCTTCCATGACTACCAGTGGACAGTTCTCAAGGGAGCCGATGAGCAAAAATTTCTGGCCGAACTACCTCGCACACTCCAGCAGCAGGTCACAAACTTTATGTGCCGAGATATCATTGCTGCTCTTCCAATTCTAAGGAATGTCAACAATGCGCTGCTCAATGCTTTAGTCGAGTGCGCAGAGATGAACATTTACAGTCCAGACGACGAGATTGTAAAGCGTGGTGAAAAGCTCACCGGAGTGATTCTGGTTGCCCATGGAGAGGTGGAGGTTCTGAAAGGGACGGCTGTAGACCGCAAAATGAAGCCACTTGATAGGTATGGAGAGGAATCGCTGTTTGAAGACAATACGGCAACACATACATTGAGATCAAAGGGCTTCAGCGAGATCATATTCATTCAATCTGAGGTGTTTCAGAAAATTATCACCGCTCAGTGTGAGCAAAAAGATATTCACGAGATGAGAGAGAAGGCTGCGGCACTGTCGAAATCAACATCAAAGGCTAACAAAATGTTCGGCTCTGCAGATGCTGTTACACCTTCAAGTGGCTTTCAGAAGCATTGTCAGCCCGATAGCTCCTTCCGGTAAGCCCCACACTTGTTATTTGTCCAAGAAGCGTTCGTACCAATCTAACGCAACACTCACAACCTGACAGAAAAATATGGAGCTGTATCGTTCTGTTTGGGTACATATTTTACATGTTCTCGATACCGCTGAGCTTCATGAGTATAATAGACAATGAGCCCTTCCAGGCGACTCCAGTTTTGTTGAGTTTGGGGTATGTGGTCGATGCATTCTTCCTAATTGATACCGTTCTGGAGTGCCAATACTTCATGTACAAATATGAGGGCATTCTCGTCTTTGACAAGGCTCGTATCCGTCAACATTTCATTCAGTCGCGTAGTTTGGCTCGAGATATATTCGGATTGATTCCATTCGACTTGATCAGCATCTTCTTCAATGGGAGGTATGCTCATTATTTTCGTCTGACGAAATTTGCACGGGCCCCAAACATGATGCTGTATATAGACAATATCAGTGAGATGCTCTCCCAGCTAGACATAGACCTATCGTTCATCCGTGTTATCAAGCTCAACATTGTCATGCTATTAGTTTCGCACTGGGTTGGCTGCATTTGGTACATGATGGCCGATGTTAGCGCTCAGCACGGGTTCCAAAACTGGGTCGCAGCCGATGAGAGCAATGAGCTCTTTACTGTTAGCCATTCAGACTTTAATGGGTTTAGTGCATATCTCCGATCCGTTTATTGGGCCATCGTCGGAATGAGCACTGTCGGATATGGTGACATTGTCGCACAGAATATCATCGAAACTTCGTACTCGACCGTAGTCATTCTCTTTGGGGGTCTTCTCTTGCCTGCTGTTGTAGGTGGTTTAGCAGCTTACATGTCAAACTTTCGCTATGCGGCAAAGACATTTCGAAAGAATACAGCCAAAGCTCGGGCACATTTGAAGGACCATCTCAATGTGAAGGACAGTTCCATCGAGCAGATTGTTCGCTTCTACAACTTTTGTTGGAGCAGAAAAGGGGGCGTTGCGGAGGAAGATGTCATGGATGAACTTTCGACCCCGTTGCGCAATGCTGTGGCTTCGTTTGTTAACGAAAGTGCTATTTCAATTGTCCCGTTCTTCTCTCGGTGTAATGACGCGATCAAGCAGTTGATACTGTCTTCGTTGCAGCATAGGCAGTTCACTCCTTCGGACACAATCATTGAAGAGGGGGGCACTACGGGCGAAATGTTCTTTTTGCACCGAGGACAGGCCACTGCGTCGTTGTCTTTGATCCCGAAGGTCTCTTACCGATTGCTGAGAAACGGAGATTATTTTGGAGAGAGTGGCCTAATTTCGTCAACCAATGTTGAAACAGTCACAACTAAAACCTACTGCGAGTGCTTCTCGCTATCAAGAGTAAGTCACTTTTAATTTGATTATTTCAGTCATACTCTGCATTGGATGTGCACTAATGATTCTTCAGGCTGACTTTGAAGAAGCATTAGACGGATCGCCCGTTGCGAAGAAAGTTAAAGCAGATATTGCGAATCATCTAATGAGGACTACACTTCTCGGTAAACGAGTGATGCAAAACATCTCCGATCACTCCAAATGCGCTAGACTTGTCCTTGAGATGGAGTTGGTGCGGAAAAAGACTGTGTCGAGGCTCCAGCCTGCATCAATACTTCCAAGTTCTCAGTATTATCTGATGTGGAACTGCTTTCTGTTCACAGTGTGTGTTTACAACGTTTGGACGATTCCATTCCGGCTTGCATTTGGTACTTCAGCAGACACCCTCGCTGTTGACTGGATCTTGGATATCTTCTTTCTTCTTGATATGTACGTGAACTATCGCTTTGTGGGGTTCGTGCAGGATGGTGAAGTGATAACAGATGTCGAAAAAATCAAAGCCAATTATATGAAGACTATGTTCAAAATGGATGTAATATCCTCGACTCCCTTTGACCTCATTGCCTTTCTCGTCCTCCCAAGAGTATCTTCGGTCGCGGTTGGATTAGTCGTCGACGTTCTAAGAATACTCAAACTGCTACGCTTCCCACGTTTTTTCGGTGTGATCGACAAGGTCTTCGCAGTGTTGCATGATAGAAGCATCCCGCTTGCGCCTTTCAGGCTGCTGGAATTCTTTTCAGGAGTTATCCTCATTGCTCATTTCGCAGCTTGTGGATTCTTCTCGTTTGCTCGCTGGAATATGGATACTGCAAATTGCCACGAGTCTGAATTCCTAGGCTGTGAATGGTATGGCACTTGGATCTATCGTCAAATTTTCAATGGCAAGCTTCCACCTGACGGCGGAGAAGTTTGGCAACAGTACATTAGGAGCTTTAACTGGGCCCTTCCTACGCTCGTTGTTGTCGTCATTGGAGACGTGGTTCCTACTACTTCTGGTGAGACTCTGTATGTCTTTCTCTGGATGGTGATTGGAGTGACAATCAACGCGACCATCGTGGGCAATGTGGCAAATATCGTCGCTAATTTGGAGTCGGAACAGCACGATTTCGCCACAAAAGTGGACAATATCAAGAACTACATGTTCAAGCACCATTTGAGCTACGAGCTGCACGCAAGAGTTGATGATTTCACGCGTTATCTCTGGGCTGCCCATGGTGGTAGCATCCATGAAGACGATTTCATCCTAAACTTACCACACTCGCTTCTAACACTGACTCTCCAGCAACGTGCCCAGCACATTCGAAACTGTCCATTCTTCGATTTCTGTTCTTCCAACATCGTTGATGCTTTGGCTGTTACCTTGAGGCCACTCGTGTTTAGTGCTGGCGATACAATTGCCCATCCCGGTGATATGGGGCAGGAGATGTTCTTTTTAGAGAGGGGAAGGGTTCAAGTTGTGAGTGCGGACGCCCATCAAACGGTCTTCGCCACACTTGTTGAAGGGAGTTACTTCGGCGAAACGTCTCTTATTTTCAAGCAACCCAGGGCCACTGCCGTGAAAGCAGTCACATTTTGCGATGTGTTGGAGTTGTTGAAGAAAGATCTATTTTCAGAACTCAAAAGAAGAGATTTTGACCTTATGCAAATGCTCAAGACATTTGGAGCAGTACACGAAGACAACAAACGGCGGAATAAGGCTATCCAGGAAAATCTCGCTGCAAGCAAAAGGAGAGAAAACAAACTCAGTCGAATTATAGATATGGATGTCTCTACATTCAAGCGCAAACGAAAGGTTCTGCAGTGGTTCATGCCGGGGACTTTGTTTAGATTCATATGGGATGCACTGTGTACACTAGGCATCGTGTACTTTTCGTTCGTCACTCTATTTCGGATATCCTTCCGGCCGGTCGAGGACGAAACTGCACCTTTAGTACTATTTGACTATATGGTTGATGCTTTCTTCGTGATAGATTTCTTCTTGCGATCGAAATACTTCGCATTTTCCGAACACGGTGATATTGCTACAGAGGTAGATTCGATATGGAATCACTACAAGGAAAATGGAATGGTGTTGGACTTCATATCTTGCCTTTCGCTGCTCGGCATTTGCTTCTACAAGTTTGATATCTTTAGAACATTCGACCTGAGGCTATTCTGCTTACTGAGGGTACTCCGCATTCCATACTTTTTTGATCTAATTGCCGATCACCTGTCTCTCCGTGACATTGGAGTCAGCTTGGCTTCAAACCTGTTGGCAAGAATCATCTTCTTCTATGCGGCAGCAAATCATTGGGTTGCCTGCTTATGGTTCAGTATTCATCGAGAGCTCGAAAGTGATGTAGAATCGACATGGGCTACTCAAGATTGCCCGTGCGAAAACGGTTGTTGCACTTCGACATGGAACGCGACTGCCGGAAAGCACGATATCTGCAGTACATCAATGATGAACTGTTACGTTCGTTCTCTTCATTTCAGTATTACGACCTTGAGTACCGTTGGCTATGGTGACATTGCCCCTGCGACCGAAATTGAAACGATTTGGGAGAACATAGTAGTACTGATCGGTGCTTGCTTCCTCGCCGGCTTGATTGGCAAGTTCCCAATGACAATGATATACTATGTTGTAGTCACAAGACCATGAACTAACATTTCACGTGTTTTATCACAGGCGCAATGGTTCAGCTTTTGTCACAGAATGATACACTGGGCGCCAACTCATTCAAAACCAAAATCCAGAGGCTCAAAGAGTACATGGCCTATCGAAAGCTTCCATCGTCAATCCAGAACAACATTTTGTACTTTCATCACTGCAGATGGCAAGATTCGCAAACCAATGACGAACGTGAGACTCTTAGCCTTTTACCAGAGCCACTTCAGCTCGACATCTCGTTTGCTGTGAAGGCAAGGGCGATACAAATGGTGCCCATTTTGAATACGCTTCCAACCATTGTCCAAAAGCGTATATCTAATGCGCTAATACTTCAAGTCTACCCACCAAATTCGGTCATTTATTCTGTAGGAGAGCTTGGGTGGGAGATATACTTCATAGCCTCCGGTGTGGTATCAGTTGTGCTGCCAAGTGACCTGCAAGAGTTGGACTCTGCAGGCAGAGCAGACGCCGAAATCACAAGGCAAAAATTTCAGTCCACTGGCCTTCTATTGGGCGTCGGCAATCACGTAGGAGAGTCATGTCTGCGAAGTGAATCTGGTGTGAGGCAAGAATCAGTGATTACCAAGAGTAAGGTGGAGGTGTATGTGCTATCGAAGGAGGATCTTGACACAATTGGTACATTTATGGAGCCATCCAAAAGAAAACAGCTCATTCATTTGTTGCTGACAAAGAATGGCAGCTGCTGGCACACGTTCGATGAAATCGATGATTTAGACGACGACGATGATTCAACTTTACTTACATCCGAGCTTGAGTTTGCAGCTTCAAGAAGCACTAGGCACAAACAGAGCAGTCGAGACTCAAACTCGTTTCCGTGGAGCTCATCTAAGAGTCTGGGTGCTGCTGGAGGCCGTGCCACCGCAGTAATGACCAAGAGACGAGCTAGTGCCGCAAGGCTCAGAGCATTCACAACAGTTCAATCATGAATAAGTAATGCCAACTACATATTAGATATCTAAATTGATGACAACTCTTGCACTTCTAATATTCATATTGTGGCACTTCATTGCTCTCTTCTATCTCTAGGGAGAGAGGAGAGTGAGAGGAGGTCGGGCGTCTGCCTGTCATCCGTGTCGAAAAACCGCCACCCCACTTTCCAGCCTTTGTCTTGTGCATTCTCTTCATGCTATCTGACCGTCTCAGCATCCTCCTCCTCATTTGCACCCTGTACTCGATCATCAACAACACCAACATCATGTCTCAAGCCTTCTTTGCCGATGTAGACGTCTCCGGATTCCCGGATGATGCACTGACGGATCATCAGAAATATGAGCATCCGCTTGTGTCTCGGTGAGTTTTGATGGGAAAGATATTCCTCGCGTGCTGCTGTTAGGCTGCCGTTGCGGTCGGGGGTATTTGCAATGTTTGGTAGCTTGTGCTTAGATATAAGCTGCTTGCTGCTGTCTGTTGTTGACGAACGAGCCTGGTGCAATGATGTCCTTATAATCTCATTAATTTTGATGAACAGTGAAGAGAGCCTATCCATTCAAAATCTATTGAGCACCAGTTCAATTGTTATGTGTAACTCCTAGTTTGTCTCTGCTTCCATGTCTTCTATTCAAGCCTTAAACTTTAATACATAATATTGTAGACAAACTGATCTAACGTTGGTGCACCTATGTTCACATCCGCAAAACCAGCTACGCCACCAAAGAAATGTCAGCCATATTCTCCCCAGCAATGAAATTCACCACCTGGCGCAAACTCTGGCTGGCCCTCGCATCAGCCGAGAAAGACTTGGGCCTAGAAATCAACGACGAGCAACTCCAACAAATGAAAGACAATATCTATAACATTGACTTTGCCAAGGCTGATGAATTCGAATCCAAATTCCGTCACGATGTCATGGGACACGTCCATGCCTTTGGGGAGGTGGCCGAAAAGGCCATGCCCATTATTCATCTGGGTGCCACCTCGTGTTATGTGGGTGATAATACGGATATTATTCAATTGAAGGAGGCGTTAAAGCTGATTCAGAGTAAATTGGTTCAGACTCTAGGCATCCTTAAGGTGTTTGCCGAGAAGTATAAGGATGTGCCAACTTTGGGGTTCACGCACTACCAACCTGCGCAGTTGACTACTGTTGGTAAGAGGTGCACGTTGTGGATGCAGGATTTGTTGATGGATTACGAAAGGGTGACCTACGAGTTGGAGAATTTGCCCATGAGGGGAGTAAAGGGTACCACCGGTACACAGGCGACGTTTTTGGAGTTGTTCAATGGAGATCATGACAAGGTGAAGGAGTTGAATAAGAAGGTGTGCAATTTGATGGGGTTTGATAAGTGGGTCTCGGTTAGTGGGCAGACGTACACTCGCAAGATTGATTACTACGTCTTGTCAATCCTTTCTGGAATTGCTCAATCGGCCTACAAGATGTGCGGTGACATTCGACTACTTGCCAATCTTAAGGAAGTCGAAGAACCCTTTGCCAAGAACCAAATTGGCAGTTCTGCCATGGCCTACAAAAGAAATCCAATGAGATCCGAACGAGTCTGTAGTTTGGCACGATATGTCATGTCGTTGCCTCCATCTGCAGCAAATACTCATGCTAACCAGTGGTTTGAGCGCACGTTGGATGATAGCGCTATCCGACGTATTATCTTACCAGAATCATTCTTGGCCGTGGATGTGATACTTAACTTGTTGGTGAATATTGCCGATGGTATGGTGGTTTGGCCAAATGTTGTTTCGAAGCATGTCATGGAGGAGTTGCCATTCATGGCTACCGAGGTTATTCTTATGGAGTGTAAGTTCGGTTTGAGTCTTGAGTACTGTGCATGGTATATAACCTTCATCTACTGAAACCATCCAACGTTATGTGACAGGTGCGAAAGCAGGAGGTGACAGACAGGAACTTCACGAAGCCATCCGTGTTCACTCCATGGCGGCTGGAGCCGTAGTCAAAGGAGAAGGCAAACCCAATGATCTCATGCAACGAATTGCAAAAGACCCGCTCTTTGCTGCAGTGCATAACAAGCTGGATCAATTGGTGGATCCAAAGTTGTTTATTGGTAGATCCAAAGAGCAAGTTGAAGAGTTTTTGGCTGAGGACATTGATCCAGTGTTGACAAAAGAGTGTAAGCATTTGGAGAAGGAGGTTGTGGATGGTGTGAATGTTTAGGAGGGCAAGGAAATTGTATTGCGCTTTTCAACACCTTAAGTGCCCTTTCATAGAGACTGCTAGTCATTCTCCCTTTCCTTTTTAATTTGGTTTGATACTTAGTGGCCTAGCATTTTGAGGCCATTAATAGGCTTTGAGATCAGTCAGTTACAACCTCTGAATACAGGGTTAAAAATATATTGTGACACACCAGGCAACATCATGTAATCATAGGCAAATAATCAGTTAAAAATACCTGAACACCTAAAAGTTAGAGGATGATATCTAGAATACGTCACAGATATTGAACAGCAGCCGTGCAACCTTAGCTCCTCTTCTCGATCCATTGCTAGCTTCAAATGAAGTGATTCTTTGTTCCTGCTACCCCAATAATTTGTCAAGTTACCCTAACACCGAGTTCACCCCCAGTCATTTTCTCACACCAACACACACATTTTTCTCTTCACGCAGTAGCCCCTGCCCCTCGACCCTGCATAGCAAAACTCTCCGTAAATTCCCTCGCCCTCTTCAACGCCTCCTTCTCATCACTCTTCCACAAACTAGCCACGGTATTATCGAGAGGATCATCCGGATTCGGTGCACTCAACAACGCCTGAATACTCAACAGCACCGTCCGAATTTGCAGCGCCGGGCTCCATTTGTCTTTTAATATATCCAGACAAATTCTACCGAGCTTATCGACGTTCGGATGGTAGATTTTGGTCAGGAAGCGAACTTTGGGAGGAGCCATGGGGTAGTCGGCTGGGAGGAAGAGTTCGAGTTGGAAGACGCCCCGTTCGTAGGGCGAGTCGGAAGGTCCTTCGATGGAGACGGCGAAGTAGCGGAGGTTATCTGCGTAGGGGATGGCTTGGATGCCTGCCACTGGTTCGGCTATGAGGCGTTGCGTTTCCTGAGAGGTGTAATGGTTATTTTTTCGTTGGTTCATCTACGTGGACGACAATAGACAGAAAGAAATGAGGGAACTCACCTTAACAATCCGCCGAGGCAGCTGACTCTGATTCGATGCCATGATCAATCTATTCCAATGAGTTTGTGTTGGTGCTTGGCGGCTGTGCTGTCGTGTCTCTCTCTAGAGTCGTCTTCGGTCTCTGTTGCTCTTTATGATTACCTTTCTATTTTGTATCAGTCTAGTTATCCATACAATAAAAGCATTCAAACACGATAGGTTAGTAAGGAAGAAAAGAGACATGACAAACCCAGCTTTGACTAACTTTGACTTGACAGACGCCCCTTCCTGTCTGCAGTAGGTTACTTCTTGATCTTCTCTTGTAGCTGTAGCTTGCTGCTGCTGCTGCTGCTGCTGCTGGCCTCAGATTTGTGAAATGCGATAGTCAGTTCACGGTTGACGGTGCTTGTTCAAAATCAGGCTGAAGAAACACATCTCTAGTAAACATCCATCCAATGCAAAGTATGCTATAGAGAGCAGAGGCTCTCAGCTCTCAACAAAGCTTTTAACAAAAGACGTGTCAGAAGCAGCAAAAGGAGACAATTTTTCTTGGTCAGTTTTTCTTCTTCTTCTCCCTCTCAGGTACTAACACTGTAACGTGTGCACAAATGCAAGAGGGGAATTTCAACAGCCTATTTTTCTATATTAATTGGCTCTCAGCATTGCTGCAAAACTTCACCGTTCAATTCATCTCTTGGTTCAAATGATTTCGCAGTTATACCACACCACTGCATTACACAAACACTACATCCATTTCACCAGCTTGGCCTTCAACACCATGCTTGTTGCTTAGAAGCGGCTCGGTACTTGTTGCTATGTCATCCAGATAACCAGCTACAGCATGCTCATCTTCCATACCCAATGATGACGACCTTTTATTCATTCTACGAGTCTCTTTCGTTCAATCGTAAAACTAAGCACGTCATCGAATAAGATGAACTAATGATACAGCTACTAAGCCACAATCCGTACACACCAAGGTTCGTTTGAAATGCTAGGTAATACGAAAGTGGCAACCCAAATAACAAGTACTTTAATGAAGAACCAGACGACTTATTGAAGATTCAAATGGATCCAAAAGTCGGCATATCAATTGACTTACCTCAACCAGGCTGATGTACAACTTCCATTTCAGTCTACCAATAGCGTAGAAAGTGGCAGAGGCTACTCCGACAATAGCATCAGTGAAAAGAAAGAAGCATGCCATAGGCAAAATGTTGGATACTATGATTGTAACTTCATCATCGCTAGAAAACAGTTGTCCAATTTCAATCTTCCAGATCAGCAAGGCCGCCACAATGACGGATTCGATTGCAAATATAAGTAGAAGACTCATATAGATCGCAAATGTACTTGCCAATCAGTATGCATGCCGCATTGCCTACAGCCATAGGGAACGATAGAAAGATAAATTCGCAGAGGTTGTACGTGATGGAATATGCTCCAAGGCTTGCTGTCTAGGTCGAAACGAACATGAGCAAAGTCTTACAAGCATTGTGACATTTGTCGTCGGTTACACTCACCGACCCCTTTAACCAAGAGAAACAAACAAAAGTCGCAAGATAAAAGAAATATATGAACCAATGTGCAATCGCTTTGATGTGTAATGTTGCGCACTCCTATCAATCTTACCAAGAAATGACGCCGTGAAAGTGGTTGATTCCCATACGAAAGCATCAACTACGCCAATAAACGCATTCTGAAAGTGTTAGGTGCTACTTGAATAAGTATTAAAGCATTGTTGCATCCTGTAACGACGTACCAAACTTCGCAAGAGCTCCCTGCACAGCTATATGCAGGAATGGCTTCAGAGCACCAACAGATAAGTGCTCGCATGAGACGGTAGGCCATGTGTCCTTTAGGAGCGTTTTCTTCTTCCACAGCATAAACAATATCATCATCAAGAACTCAGTTGTGACTGTTAGATTCGTTGCCCTGGATATCAGTTTGGAAGTGGGTTGCATAAATGGATTTTCAACATGAAATGAACTTCGTATGCATGCTCATCTGGATCTTACCAAGGAGCTCCTGCAATACCCCATCCGGATTTGAACATCAGAGTCCAGCTAAACAGCGCCTGCTTGCCAACCGCAAATAAATCGATAAAGACTGATGGGGCAAGAATGTTTTGTGTTTGAAGATATTTTGAGAGAACTCTGAACCAATACAGCGGAAATAGCCCGGGTATCAGCCGCGACAAAATAATACAGACACGGAATATCAGAATCATCAGTCTCCGATCTCAAAACGATGTGCATGATGTTCAGACAGAGAGGCAGTTCTTACCAAAGCAAAAAGACCCGCTTCATTTGCGATATTCTTGTCTGAGACAAATACCCGCATAAATGACCCACATAGGCACATAAGTCCGGATAGAACCACCGTCACTGAAGAAACTATCAACAAGGATGTCCCCGTCCAAATCGAGTAGGCCAGTTCTTGTTTAGCTCCGTAAGAGTTTGTAAGGAATGTATCGATGGCTGTCATGAAACCAATCGTAGTAGTATTGCAAATGTTGAACCATGTTTGAGCGAGGGCTGCGGCTGCCAAATCTTTTTTATCGAGGTTGCCCACGAACCCTGTGCTTACTGTTCGTATGATGGAGATTCGTAAGTGATGATTGTTGACTAGTGAAGTAACGTCAATTGAAGATATAACGTACCGATGAGAAGCAGACTTTGAGAAAGCTAGCATAGGATCAAAGGATAAGCCAGTTTCAACAACTCAATGGTTACTTTCGGTTTGGTCTTCTCAATCTCAATCACTGGTGACAGAAGATTCATGTCGTCGTCGTCAGTTGGAATGGAGTCCTCTTCGTCTACCGTCTCTAAGGTTTGCTGTGATTCTGGGACTTTCATCTTGTTGCTTTGTGCTGCTGGTTGCTGGTATCAACTCAGAGTTTGTGATCGTTCATGAATATGTCAAGCTACAAGGTTTCGAGGCTGTCCTCTTTATAATTGAATGCAACAGAGCCGCTAAGAGGTTTTGAATGAACGGAACGCTCTCTTAATGTCATTAACGAAAATGAGTGGGCACACCCACTTAAAAACAGCGTTGATTTTGCCCACCTAAAAGGTAAGAGATGTTGGAAGCTGGTGAGTCCTCCTCTCACACAATAGAGAAAGCCAAGGATTACCACAAATGCACCTCACTGCATCCTATTATTTAATTATATCAAGAGAAGAATCCCACTAGAGTCACTAGAGTAAATAATGCACTGATCAACATGCTCACATCACGAGAAGAACCCGAGGAAGAATCTCTCCAAGTAGAAGCCCAAAAACTCGCCTCTCCATCCACATTCCCACCTGATTCTAAATCCAAAGAGTCAAATACCGCAAAGGCATTCATACTCTCATCCGGTGATGTAGTGGCCCCAACAGCCTCATACTCTGCTTGACATTCGGAATGAGCAAAGCATCCTTCTTCGAGACCACAGTGAATGGCGGCAATGCCGCTCGGGCACGGTTTGCTCTGTAAGCATGCATCTGAGATACTGCCATAGGTACGCCCGCAAAAGTATACATTGTTGGATGGATTTCGATACTCTGTCGGCATAGAAAGATCTTGTGGTAGAATCGTTGTCGGCATAGAAAGATCTTGTGGTAGAATTGTTGTACTTGTAAAATCTTCGGGCAATTCTGTTGAAGTTGCCGTGGTTGTAACTGATGAAGAAGCCGTGGATGCAATCCGTGTGGTAGTAGTAGTANAATTCTGTTGAAGTTGCCGTGGTTGTAACTGATGAAGAAGCCGTGGATGCAATCCGTGTGGTAGTAGTAGTAGTCGTGGTTGTTGTACTTGTACCAACCGCAGGCTTATCCTGACAAGATGGCATACCAGTAGAAAACGAAACGAGACAAATCTGACTTGCTCTGCATCCCACGTGATAGGTGAAGAGGCAATCGACGCAGATCCCTTCAAATCCCGAATTGGGTAGGCCACAGAGCTGATTGTGACAATCACTGTGGAGTGTACAGGGGGTATCATCGGGAGTGGTACTTGGGTTGGTGTTGGACATCATCATACCCATGTCTTGGGGTTGAACTTGTTCTACTGACTGTTCGGTTGTCATTGCTTGGATTGTTGTAGATTCGCTGCTTGTGGATGTGGTCGTAGTGGGAACAGTTTGAGACGGTGTTACCTCTATAGAAGGTTGGGTGGCCGTCGCAGTACTAGCTTGCCCTGTAGTGACCGCACTGCTTGATGAAGTCGATGATAATTCCATGGTCACTGCAGCTGTGGTAGTTTCAGGCAACACAGTGGAAGTAGTACCGCCAGATTGCTGTTGAGCCCGAATTTCATTGCATGGAGTATCAGCAATGCAACTTTGACCATAGGGACAAATGCCTTCAGCATGACCTTCTGGACAGGGTGTGGCGGTTCTATCATTAACAAAGTCAAACCATGTTGTGAGTTGGTATGAACCACAAAAGATATGGATCAAGACAAAAAGGAAAGACACTTACAAACAATTACTAGTAACATCCGCCCAATCAAAGCCGCAATATCGTTTGGTGGCATCTCCCACAAACAATCCTGCCGTCGTAAACCATTCATTTTCCGTAATGGCACTTGGAGAGGTTGGCTTGTTCGTCGTCGGTGCAGATGTAGGCGATGGTGTGGATATTTCGATGGAGACACTGTATCTTTGCATTGTTGCCATGGGTGAAAAAGTTGGATTTGACGTGGGCATCGGTGTAATAGGCGATGCTGAAGGCGAATTCGATGGATGGGATGCAGGATGAGAGGTAGGACTCTCTGTAATGATTTCAAAGCCAACATCCATCGAAGGATCTGGAAGATACACAAATGATTCTTGAATGGTAGATCCACCATAATCATTCCAATCTTCTCCTTCGTTATCGACAAATGATTCAAAATCAGCCACATTCGAAGAAGTAGTAGTAGTCTCCACCGGTGCCAATTGCTCCATAACCCCATCCGTCGCAGACTTGGCACCCTCCATACACGAATCTTGATCCTCCTCTCCGCAAAGGTGTTCTAACAAGGCTTGGAATTTGACCACTTGTGCATTACTCGATAACGCTCTATTCACAACATCATACTTATCATCACCATACCTTTTATTGAAACGAAGAAGACGACGAGAAACATCCACACCTCCAATACTCAAAATCTTGACATCCTTCACTACCGTACTACCACTATCCGTGAGTAGTAATTGATCCAACTTGGATTCAATCCGATGCACTAGAAGATTCATCAAGGCCACGAGCTCCATAGATCCCGAGGGGGGTATAACGGTGGGTACACCGTTTAATTCTAGTGAGGATGTGATGGAAGTTTGGATGGTCGGTGCTGTTTGCTGCTGAACAGTCTGCTGTTGAGTAATGGATTCATCGTTGACAGGTGGTGATTCTACAGTAGTTCCTGGAGATCCGAGGGTACCCGAAAATCCTTGACCCTGTACTACTTCAGCTGCTATTGGAGTTTCTTCGATTTCTAATGCAGGCTGCTGCTCGACCTCCACCTCTTGAGAGACAAACGATTGAGTAGTCTGTTGGGTCTCATCTACGGCGGGAGCCGAATTGGGAGTGTCCGGACGTGAATAGTACGAATTGGAGGATATGGCACCCTCTCCTGTGGGTGATGGGTTAAGTACGGGTACCGGAGCCGGCGCTGGCGGAGGAGGAGGAGGAGGAGGAGGAGAAGACACGAAGCCGCTACTGGTGCTAGGCTCGCTATCGCTTCCCGCCTCACCAAACTTTTCAAACGGGTTGCCCTTGGGAGGAGGCCGCGGAGCCGCCGGCACGGGCTGATAATAATGCTTGGGGGGTTTCGCCGGAGGAGGAGGCGGTGGCGGCGGGGGAACGTCGTTGGGGTTTCCGGCCCAGTAGATGTTTTGGGCCCATAATCTTCTTTGAATGGGGATATTACTGTCTGTTTTGGTGACGGTATTTGATGAAGAGGTTGCGACGAGCACTATGGCCAATGCTGTTGTTGTGAGGATTAGAGCTTTTCGCCGAGGGTGCTCTTGCGATGCTTGCGAGCAGCTCATTGTGCAGCTTGATAATATTAATATGATCTTTGGCGTTGCTACTGTTGGTCTTTGCAGTTACTGGACACGTAGGTGTCGTAGAGGCAAGGGCCAAGCCTCATTGGTTTGGTTCACTGGCCCCTCAGTACAGCCCCTGACTGGCTTTACTACAGCCCAAATAAGTTAACCAAAAACGTGACCAGAAATCAATTAGGTACACAACACTCAACATCCCTTCAAAAAAATGAAAAAATGTCTTTTTACATATAGGTAAGTAAAGAATGACTATGGTACGCTGGGTACCTATGAGGCGGTAGATATGGCCTTATGTCAATGCTGAAAGACATCACAAAGTTAGAACTGTTGATACATCCGCCATCATTCAGCCCTCTTTATCAAAATGAAACTACAAAACAGATTGATCCAAAACAAAAAATGGAGAGTAGCCGAAAGTTAATGGAAGATGGTGGTGCTTATAGGTATACGCGACTGGTACTGGTAGTCTTGTGGGTACCTTTATGTGCCATATACAGTAACATCTACTAAGGTCTTATATTCCTGTAACCATGATCTAGACTGTAGATTAGTGGTTCACGGGAGTCAGATTCATAGAATCTGTAAGGTTATGAATGCCCATAAACTACTGTAACCATGATCTAGACTGTAGATTAGTGGTTCACGGGAGTCAGATTCATAGAATCTGTAAGGTGCTAGCCCTGTGGTGTCGAGCAAGAAGGTGTTGCTGGCCTTGCTGCTGTGGGTCAAGATAAAAAGAAACAAAAAAGAGTGATTACTGTGGACACAGTCATGGGGTTCGAGCGTTATCCCATTACAACTAATAGGGATATAATTATCAAACACCCTGGTTTCGTGAAATGAGGGGAACACAAAGAGGAAGAAGGCAGTGTTTACGGGATGCTCTCAGATTTTCTTAACTGGCTCCATTCTGCAGAAGGATATGAAATTCGAATGAAGAACACACGAGTTCTCTTCGGAAGAGAACACAAAGGTAAAACGTTCGAGGAACTATCTGATTGCCATCCCTCTTATCATAAGGAACTCGTCAGAGATCTCCTTGCTGCAAGTTATGTGCCACAAGGGCAACTGAAGAGTCACAGATGAAAAGCATAAATGTGAAGCTGAAGTCTGTACATCTCCATATCCATAAGTACACCAGCCTTATCAAGATATTGACTTGATCAAGGATTCTTGTGCCACAGAGCAATCACTAGAAGGCTTAGCAGAGACTCGTTTCTCATTTGGAAGGCACAAAGGTAAAACCTTTCAAGAAGTGCTTAGGTGCGATCCTGATTATAACGAACGGTGGAACATTAATCCAGAGGAACTTGCCCAACATTTCCAATATTATCTACCAGCAGGCTTGGCAACGACACATTTCACATTCGGAAATCACAAAGGTAAACCCTTTGAAGAAGTGCTTAAATGCGATCCTGGTTATCATCGGCGATGCAACTTAAATCCACAGAAACTTGTTGAGTACGAGCAAGCTAAACAACGCTCTAGAATGGAGTTTGCTCACTTCACGGTAGAATGATAATTTTTAATAAGTATCATCATTGGTCATCACTACTTGTATATTTTCTTTTTACATCTACAGCAGTGGCACCTTTGATAGGTATACTAAATCATACGTCAAAAAGGCCACCAAC
>JALLPI010001336.1:0-10393 GCA_036939935.1 Cyclotella atomus
AGTAAGTCCCACATGACAGATGGATTTCGGATTTGGACTTACAAAATAACAGCCTTAACTTCAACAGCAGCCGCCATGTTTATGTTGACAACAATACTGCTAATCGTTATACTGGCATCAGCATCGGCCTTCCAGAAGCCTCACGGGCATCGTTCCACGCCTTTTGTGCGCTCCCCATCTCTAAAACTTTCCAGCGTAGCCGAGAACACATCCGCCACAAGCTCGAATTGGAAATGGCGTGGCCACGAAGTCTTTGCAGAATCCAGAATCCCCAGCCAATTCTCTTACAAACCCACAGTAATCCTTCTGCATGGTTTCGGGGCATCGACTACGTATTGGAGAGAGACAATGGCAGCTCTTCATTCGGAGGGGTATGAAGTCCACGCACTGGATCTTCTCGGGCAAGGGCGTTCAGCAAAGCCTAACGATGGAACCATTGAGTACTCGATCAATCTCTGGGCCAATATGGTAGATGATTATGCGGCAAACAATAATCTTGGAACAAATGGTGTGGTTCTGATGGGTAATAGCCTTGGTTCATTGGTTGCTTTGGCTGCTGCTACAGGTGACTTTGCACAACAGATCGATCAAAACAAGTATCTATCAGGAAATGGCGGAGAAGACACTCGTGTAAAAGGTATTTGTCTCTTCAACTGCGCCATCGGGTTGAATTCACGAAATGTATTAAAGAATCCAAGTCTATCTCCACTGCAAAAGACTGTATTCGGTTGGATCTTTGATGCACTAAATGCATTAATCTTTGACAATGAAGTACTTTTGAGATATGCATTGAACAATATTGTGACCAAAGAATTGTTAAGAGACGCTTTGAAAAGTCTGTACCTCCATTCACCACACAGAGTTGACGATGAACTTGTGGACTCGTTTTATTATCCAGCGAAAAATGGTGGAGAGGGCGCAGTCGAGGCGATACGACAGATATATACCAATGATGCAGGGCTGACTCCCATGGAGATTCATGAGAAGTACCATATGCTGTTGGATAATATGCCTTTGCATTTAATATGGGGTGATGAAGATGCTGTGACGCCAATTACCGGAGACGTTGGAACCTTTTATTGCGATCGTGTGGCGAATAATCGTGGTGGTAGAGGACTGACTACAATTGATGTAGTAAAAGGTGGCCATATGCCTTTTGACGATAATCCCATTATTACCAGTCAGAAGATGCTGAGCTGGTTAGAAAAGAAAGTAAAATGACTTGCCATCATAATTTACTCTGCGGAATCTTACGAAACTCTGGCGCTCTTCCTTCCAAATAAGCCTCCCTTCCCTCCTTTGCTTCGTCACTCATGTAAAACAATCTTGTTATGTGTCCACCCATCAAGGATATTCCCGCACTTCCATCCTGATCTGCATTAATTGCCGCCTTGGCAACAGCCAAAGCAGTAGGGCTCAACATACACATTCGTCTGACCCATCTCCCTACTTCACCCTCCAACTCATCATTTTTAAACACAGCATTAATCAACCCCATCTGCAAAGCCTCCTGCGCTGAATAATATCGACACAAAAACCAAATCTCTCGCGCCTTCTTCTGTCCCACCATCCTCGCCAAATGAACACTACCATATCCCGCATCCACACTTCCCATCCTCGGCCCCACCTGTCCAAACACCGCATCCTCACCCGCCAACGTCAAATCGGCACACATGTGAAGAATGTGACCCCCTCCAATAGCATATCCCCGCACCACCGCGACAATAGGCTTCGGACATCTCCTCATCTGTATCTGCAAATCCAAAACACGCAATCTCGGCACCGCCTCGGATCCATCGTCGTATCCCCCATCGGACGAACGGACGGTTTGATCTCCTCCCGCGCAAAATGCCGGTGTTCGTTCTGGTACAATATTCGAAGTTAGGAGAATGACACTGACGCGTGTGTCGTCTTGAGCTTGGTCTAATGCGTGTCGTATTTCGTTGATTGTCGTTGGTCGGAATGCGTGTAGGACGTGAGGTCGATTGAAGGCTATGCGTGCACAGTGATCGGATGTGGAGATGTGGTAGGTGATGTCTTGGAATGTGTTGGTTAGGTTGAGGTCGTAGTTGATGGGGTGAGATGGAACGAGGTGAAATCCGTCGCGAAGAGGAGTTGGTGGGGCTGTTTTGGAGGAAGAGCGGGCTGCTGCCATTGAGGCGGGGTCGGCGCTGCTGTTTGGTGTTGCCATTGTTTTGATCCTCTAATAAGTAGCTTTCAATCTCTTTCAATGAACCTCCGAGAGACGTATGTGTTGAGATTGGAACCAATCACCATTTCAATAAGATTGGATGCACACTCGTCACAAAAGATACCTTTGTCTCGTCAGTTCCACCGTCAGCATAAAAGCAATGGACTTCTTTGACTAGTTTTGCTGTTGCGTTATTCTGTTTTATAAACCGCGAGAGGAAGACCATTAACTACAACATCAAACATGAAGCTCCTGGTTCTATTCATAGCAGGCTCGATCTCCTTATCGGCAGCTTTCTCACCTCCGACACCCAAACAATCATGCCAATCTTCCATCATCCTCTCCGCAGAACCAACTGCGACAGATGCGACAACCACCGCCGACTCCATCAACTCCTCATTGACAATACCATTAACCTACCAAGAGATGATCTCCCAAACATCCACGGCGATGAATGACGCCTACATCAAGGGATACACGCGTCAAATTGTTCGTATATTGTTGCCCCGCGATGCCAAGTCTGGTCAGATTGGTGAATATTACGAAGGTGAGGCTCAGACCGAACGGGGTAAGAGTTCTGAGATGAAGTTGGTTCCTACGGATGAGAGTTGGCAAGGTGGGATTATGCAGGTGTGTGTTTCAATCATTTGCCTTGTCTCTTTTTAATTGAAAGAGCTGGGTCACTGAATTTTCGCTTGCAATTCAGCTGTATAGAGCTGCATCTCCTACAGCAAAAGATATCATGAGACAACTCTGTCCAACGGGGGCAACGACTGGAGTACCTCCTAAAATTATTGAAGATAGAGCAATTGATGAATCTGGAGTCGATGGCATTGGTCTCTTATACACCCAATACGGAGCAACGGGCAGCAGTGGTGACAGTATCAAAAATGACGAAGGAGGCTTTGGACTCTTTGGCCAGTCGGTTTCGTTACCAACCCTTGCAGAGAATGATATGTGCGTAGTAGTCCAACCGACTCAAGAGGTGGTGGATGTGGTAGAGTCTCTTAGCAATACAGCATCTGAACCGTTGATTGCATTACTGAATCCTCAATGGAGAAATGTGGATGATGCACTCGATTCAGCATCCAAATCTGACAATGTATTCGGTGCATTTGCATCATTCTTGGGTGGGAAAGGATCATCATTGCGCAAATTGGAGTCACTTGGATACAAAAGCACCTTTACTCTAGAGGGATATGTCTGCAAGGGAGGTAATGTTCGTTTGATCAAGCGATTTGATTCGGATTGGGTAGTCTTTGCAGAAAGTGATAGTGGAGATTCCTTCATTCCAATTGGGACTTCGATTGAAAGACCGACGTATCAGGAGGTTGATAAGATGTTGAATGATAAGGGCGTTGGGTATAAGTATGCCAGAGATTTGGGGCTTGCTCCAAAGCTGTAAATCAAATCGATGTGCCTGCAATCAAACCATAGACTTCAGCCTGAAAATGTACTGCCAGTGATTGAAAGAAATCATGAAGCTTTGAAAGAGTCAGGCGTGAAGAATCCAATGAAAATTATGGCGATGGTAAAGGACAGAAATACGAGATGTAGTTATGAGATCTTAGTTCGATTGGAAATGTTTTACAGTGAGAGGAATAATCTCTATTAAACTGAGGCTAGAAGTCTCTGCTTATCTGCTACATCTATCTTCTTCTCCTTTCGGCTCAATGCGCTTACTTTCGTATTGTTCATTTTGGTACAGTAGTTAGTGTAATTCTTTTCATACTCAACCGAGTCAGTACATACTCCAAGGTATTGAATGAACTCAAACTCGATGCTACCCTTGGTGGGTATGTAGCCAAAGTGAGTAAAAGATCGAAGTCAAAAATGGGAATGATATTACACAGCTCAATGAAATCGGACTTGGATGGGCGGACAATAACGGCAATACGAACATAAATAAGTTGATTACTACCTTGAAAGACTTCAAGATCATAGACGAGGCAACTGGTGAGGCTATCTACCCCGATATTGAAGTGAGAGGCGAGATGGATAGAAATACTCAAAACAATCCAATGCACGGCAAGGGTAGTATTCTTGTGATCACTCATCCTTCATTGAAGCGAGGAGCGGATCCCAATACCCTCACATGTGCTAACTCGAAATTTAGGAAAAAGAACCCGCCACCTCCAATCCGTTTCACTTGCACATTCAACAGTTCTGTACCGAAGAAGTGGTCAAAGTCGGCGGAGGTGCATCCGTCTGTGGCTGCTCGAGTGTAAAGTCGCGAATGTTTTGTTGAGGCACGGCCTCTTTCTAGCCGTTCAGTAAGCGGCATGAATGGCACCAAAATAATCATACTTGTAAATACTTGAACATTGAAACATGTCTTCTATGAAATATCTTCTCTATCTCGCTACGCTAGAGAGAGTAACAACTTGCTTTGTCTACTTCTACTGGCTTTGCAAGTATATCCATTTCTTGCTACATCATATATCTGCCTTTCACCTGTTTAAATGAATATCGATGTACCCCATCCAAAGCACCAAGCCTATGCAAAGTTTCAATGTGGTTTTTTGAAGCGCGGCCCATGTTTCTATCAAAACCATAATCAGGATGATTCTTATGCAGTTCTTTCATCATGTTTTCCCTTTCTACGCCTGCAATAATTGATGCCAGAGCACACGTGTAAACTTCTGCATCAGCATTGACTTTAGGTCTAACAGGAAACAGTTTTTCTTGTAGCTCGTGTTGTGTCTTAATTTGCTCTGCTTCGTCATTTGTCTGCACCCTCTCCGATGCATATAATTTCGGTGATATCTTTCCATCAACAATAGCATATAGTTTGTCGCGTGGTAAGTCATGTTTGTTCACTAAAGTTTCAATTGATTCTGCAAAGGCTAACTGGGTGGCTCGGAGCAGATTTAGATCGTCGATGTCGCTTGGACTACGATGCGCTACTGAAACTGCAAAGAGTTGTGGATGGGCCATGACTGTGTCATAAATTTGATTGATTTGTGCACTTGACAGAATTTTGCTGTCATTGACTTTGCTCATTGTCTCCATAACTTCTGCAGATACAATTGACGATTGCTTAGTGGATAGCGGCAGGAACGAAGTGAACGGCTGCAGTACGCAGCAACTGGCACATACTACAGGCCCAGCGATACACGCTGCTCCTCCGGCATCATCACAGCCTATCACGTATTTATAACCGCGTGATTGCAGATCTGTTTCGAGTGACAGTAATGATTCGAGGCTCTGCTGTTTTTTCTTTGGATTCGATATCGATCGAGCGGTACCCTTTTTGGTAGAGGCAAGAGTGGTCGAATGCCTTTGATGTTGATGATTGCACAATAGGAAAGCTGATGCGCAGCTGAAAGATATAAGAAACCAGTGAAGTGTTGCCTGATTCATAAGAGCAGTGAGCAGTAGAGAAGAGGAGGAGGAAAGGAGAGGAGAGAAGGAGGAGGAGAAAGGAGTGCTTCCCGCCATTTTTGTCATCAGCCATAATCAGCATCGATCACTACCCCAACATCGATCCAATCGATCGTCACCTTTTCACCTTTCACCGCTCCATCGTATTCAAGAGGAAGTGAACGAACCTCGGACTACCGCATTCAGCCATCACACTGGTGGCCAATTCTACGCAATTGTGGGAGCATGAATGACAGCGATAATCTTGGAAAATATCCAAACATCAAGACAGATGAAGAAGATCCATCCGAATCAATAGTCACAAAAGTTGCACCACCCGCAATTTCTGAACAAAACGATCGCCGCGCTGTTCGATCTCGATCAAGAAGAGAACGTCCTCGCAAACTTCGCCCATTGCCGTCAGACCACAAAGGTGTCGTAGACCGTCATCCCAGATTTGATGCAATCGAACCAGACATTGAATCATTCGTGACATCCTGTTTACCAGGAGTAACCCTCACACACAACACATCATCGCAAAGATCAAAGCCGACACGCAAGAGGTCTCTGCCGTCAATATCTTTTTTATCACAAAAGACATTTGCAGCAGCCGAAAAGAAGAGGCGAAAGGAGGAGCAGGAAAGGCAGAAGGTATTGGCTGAAGAGGCTGCAAAGAAAATCATGGATTCTACAATGCAAGCACTCAATGAAACTGGTGTGGATGGGACCTTAAATAAGAATGAAGCAGCGTTTCAGGTGAATACTGAAACAAACGTCAGTACTGTCACTACCAGAGAAAACGCATCAAGGTCGCAAAATCCTGAAAATGATCCAAAGGCGAATACGACAACCACTACAACTACATTTGAGGGTCAATCAAATGTCTTGATGCCGCCATTACTTGTTGAGTTCTTGAATTCAATAAGGAAGCACAAAGATAGATAGCCAATTCAGATGTATTTTATGTCAGAGACAATTAATTCTAAAGAGATTCATCACTAGTGATTATTAATCAAAGGCCGCATCAGTGGTTAAAATCCAATGCGACCTTTCTTCTTCATAAACTTCGGTGTGGCGCTGGCAGCCCTTCCAGGAGTAGCTACAGCAGACCGCCTTGCACTGCTAGACATACTACGAGACATGGAAATCCTTTGTTGCTCTTCCTCTCGTTCCCTCTCTTCTTCTTCCAACTTCTTTTTCTCCATTTCTTTTTCCATTTTGGCAGCATCAGCACGTTCACGCTGCCGCCTCTTAAGGGCACTCTCATAAGATTCTTTGATGGAGAAGAACATGGGACCTAATTCAGCAAGCCACTCGCCTTCTACTGCAGTGACACAAGACATGTACTCTTTGGTTGTACTGATGAGCTCGTGATAGCAAACGTAGTCAGGTGTGTATCCAAGACCAAAAAGAGCAGATGATGGGTGCAACGCAGAGGGAATACCAGATAGCATGTTGATATATTCTCCTATCCCCTTGATTTTGCTCGAGTTGTAGAAGTATGCTGAACAAATTGACTTTCGGACTACATCCCATGAACCACCGCAGCTTATGGGATCTAACTTTTGTTGTTTCATCAAGTCTACCAACTGAGCATGTACCTCTCGAGCTTTGCGAATGCCTTTGGAATGAATAAAGTGCTTTGTGCACCACTGAGCATCAAACTTGTATTGCTTTGCTCGAAGATACACATTCAGTAGGGTTAAATGATCACTCTCTGGAACAAAGAACTTCTCCCGAACAGCATCACTTTCCTCCTCTCTCCCTTTGGGGCGGAAGAAGACACTCGGTACACTAAGCATACTAACAACAATAAGCACTTCCGATGAGCACTTGCCATGTTCGTGAGCAAATAGGAGCATTTTGCTGAGCGGTGGGTCTAACGGAAACTCAACCATACGTCGACCCAATGTTGTTAAATCTCCAGTATTGTCAATTGCACCCAGTATCCAAAGTTGATACAGTGAAGTCATGATGTTATCTTCCGGCGGTGGGTCCATGAAATCAAAATCCAAGAGATTTTTGACACCGAGTGATTTGAGTAGCAGAACTACATTCGACAGATTTGTTCTCTGAATCTCTGGCACTGCAGTTTCCATCAGCTCTTCGCGAAATTGACGATCTGTGTATAGCCTGAAACAAAATCCTGGCCCAGTGCGACCTGCTCTTCCACTACGTTGATTTGCATTTGCTCTGCTGACGGGAGTTACATTCAGTGCATCCATACCAATCTTTGGATTGTATACTTTGAGCTTACAGTATCCAGAGTCAATCACATACTTGATACCATCGACAGTTAATGAAGTTTCAGCCACATTTGTTGAGACAATGCATTTGCGCACTCCATCTGGTGCGGCATCAAAGATCTTTGCCTGTAGATCAGCTGGTAATTGAGAATACATGGGCAGCACCAACAAAGGCTTGGAATCTTCTCCCAGATTTTCAATCTTTTCAGCCAATACCGTGCAGGTGCCTTCGATATCTTCTTGGCCAGTCATAAAGATCAAGATATCACCGGGAGGGCTATTCAAATGAATTTGAAGCGTTTGTTTCACCGCTGCCATTACATAATCTTCCTGCACCGATTTGGAAAAGTATGTCTCTACAGGAAACGTTCTGCCTGGAATTCGAAAGATTGGCACACCCCCAAAAAAGTCTGAAAATACATCAGCACTCAGAGTGGCACTTGTCACTATAAGCTTCAGATCGGATCTCCTCGCTGCCACTTTTCGCAAAACTCCAAATAATATATCCGTGTTCAAACTCCGTTCATGGGCTTCGTCCATAATAATTGCGCTATACTTGTTCAAATCTGGATCTCTCAACGATTCTCGTAACAACACACCATCAGTCATGTACTTAATAACCGTATGTTCATTAGTCAAATCTTCAAAACGAATAGAGTATCCCACAGTGCCACCCAAACCGTCAATTTCATCATTCAAATCTCGTTTGCCGTGTTCCTCAACCATTGCAGCAACCTCCTCGCTAACACGCTTGGCTACACTCATGGCGGCAACACGACGTGGTTGGGTGCATCCCACAATCCCGTATTCGGTGTATCCCTCCTCCATCAGATACTGTGTCAGTTGTGTTGTTTTCCCTGAAAAATGGCACACGATCACATGAGTTTAAATGGAAGAAGTTGTAAAAAGAACGAGAGACAAGTAAGGTACACAATACCACCAACCTGATCCAGTCTCTCCCACAACAATCACAATATTATTCTCTCGAATACACCCAAGCAATTCATCCCTAACAGAAAACGCCGGCAAATACTCCCTCTGCTCTCGAATAGTTTTGGTCCTGGCGAATTCCGACGATTTCGCCTCTTTTTCCTTTTTAACGTGGGCGGCAAACCCCAAAGATTGCTTATAGTCCACTTCCTCCTCCTCTTCTCCCTTATTCTTCCTTTCGCCTCCATCATTCTCACCCTCCTTCACCCTCATAGCATCCCCCATACGACTACCACCCAGTTCCCAAAATTTCTGCCTCATACCCCCACGTTCCTTCTTCTCTCTCAACTTCATTAACGTCACCGATCCTTCTCGGGCCATCCTGGCGAAATCCGAGGTAGCATCCCTCACTGTCGCCACTGCCTCTCGCACCGTTGAAAAATTGGCATCTTTACCCGACAAAAAAGGAGGACGGATCTGATGTACCAAAAGTTGTATTCGTGCATCGTCTTCGTTATTGAATTCCAAATCTACCTCGGAGCGTAATGCCGCACCGGAGGATAAGAGTCGATTTTCTTCCCAGGTTTGTTGATCTTTGTCGAGGGCCGATTGACGTGCTTGACGGAGGGATACACCTCCGCCTAGTTGACGCTTTTTTTGCATTTCGATTTCGCGGGATTTGGTTCGTTCGGATTCGTAGAGGAATCGTCCGCCGGTGGATGTGGAGGAGTCGGCGTTGGGGAGGTATTCGTCGTCTTCGGCTAGGTAGAATTGGCGATCGAATTCGTCGTCTTGTGGTTGTTGTTGTTGTTGTGTTGTTGATGATGAGGGTTTTTTGGAGAGATCCGCGTGGAGTTCGTCGAATGGATCGTCGTCTTTCCAGTGTTTGGGTGTGGTTCGTGGTGTGGCATTGGCTACATCGCGTGAAGAGGAGGAGGACGGAGCTCTACTGCCGCTGCTAGTATTGTCCCTGTCATAGCGAGATCGCTGCGAATGCAACTCTGGCGTGGGATTCCACGAATTTCTCCTGTAGCTATCCTCCTCCTCTCTCGATCGTTTGTAAGATGATCTCTGCGTCGATGGGGTGACATTGGCATATCTATCTTCAGGGTGTGAACTCCTCTGCCCTCCTCCCTCTCTGTACTCGCCGCCATTACGCCATTTTCTATCGCGATCGCGACGCTCCTCGGCCAAGCGGACGGCACGTCTATCGACACCTCCTGGATGCGATGGGGTCTCTTCGTGTCGTCTGTACGATCGATGATGTTGCTGCTGCTGATGTCTATCATCTTGCTGACGAAACTGTCGATCGTGATCACGTGTTGAATCGTTCTGTCTTTGATCCAAGCCTAATAAACTGCCCTTCTTATCCATGTCATTGATTGATTTGGGTTTTGAGATTAGACCTCCCTTGACATTCGATGGGAGGAGAGAGGAGAGGCGGTGGATGTCGTTGGGATCGGACGCCATGGTTGTTTCGTTTGGGGTTTGGGGCTTGGGGCTGTGCATTGTGTTTCATAAGCCCTTTTGCACAAAAACAATATTTCATTGAGCCGAAATTTTTTAAATGACACGGTATTTTATAGCAAGCTGGCTTCTCATCTTCAGCTCTCTTGTAGTGAAGTGGTTATCACTGTTGACTTTGAATCAACCATCCTGGGTT
>JALLPI010001337.1:0-10387 GCA_036939935.1 Cyclotella atomus
AGCGATGTTTAAGATATCAAAATGGTGCTCGGAGCACGTTTTGGGGAGCGGTAGCTTGCGCTGACTCTCAAAAGAGTAGAGAGCAAGGATTTGTTGGTTGCAGAGAAGAAGACCACCCCCTGATGTTGAGATTGAGACTTCTCGATGCGATGTGGATTATGGGTGGTGTTTACATGCCTCCTTGTTTGAGTTTGATGCACCACAAAAACACTGCCCCTTTGTTCACCCGGTGCTGATGGCAAAAGTAGCAAAAGAGTTAGGATTAGGGCCAAGTGATGAGTGGAGACTCTGTCAGCTCTTATCAACCATCAGTTGCAGCAGGTTGACGCAGTAAGATCAATACCTAGATATATAAATTCAGCGGCTGTGGTGGCAGCAACACGTTGAATAGACTGCTGAGACGACTGTTTATACCCTGGGAGAAGTATGCCCAACTCTGAGAGGCTGGAGGTGTTGCAGTGTTGCTGCCGTCTCGCCGTGACCAAAAATTTGCTTCGGCAGATTTTGTGTGCCAGAATCTAGAGTCTAAAGGTTCTCTCTTTTGCTTTTTCCTTATTCTTAGTCCTGAATTGCTGATAACCTCTAATTAGTTTGAGATCTATTCTGTAGGCCTGTTGGATAGTGCAGGGTGCCTAGTCTGTCCCAACTTCAGGAAACAACCGTCAGATGGATAAGCCTACTCACCAAAATTTGCTGAGTGGGCATAATTAGTTGAATAATCATATAAATATGAGTATGATTGTGTACATAGGAATAAGGGCCCAAGCAACTTAATGCTCCATTTTTAAGCAACTTATCTTGCAAACTACGGTAACCCTTCCCCCGCCCATTGCCATCTCTCACATTTCTTGAACTTGAAACCACTTGTCACATCTGCTTCTGACTCTTACATTCCTTTCAATTTTAATTCCCCACCCATGTCTACTCCACCAATAGCATAGGGCCTCCATTGAGATCATAACTCCCGTTTGAAGTAGCAGCAAGCTAGGGCTGCTTTGCCCTTGAGAGCATTCCTGCTCTAGAGAGGACGGCTAGCAAGATATACTACTGCTTTGCAACTTCGTGCCATCATAATCTTTTATGTGCTATGCAAGGAACGAACGGATGCATAATGGTTTCTACTTGCTTTTTAGGGGGTTCGGCACGGGTTCAAATAGCTTTGCTGTACCATAAGAGTAGCCTAAAAACAGGTCGGACACACCGTACTGCGGTTGTCTCCTGCCGCGAGAATCATTCGTTGTCCTCTTCAAACACGATACTTTACCCTCAATTTGGGCAGGCCACGGGTACAAAACGGGCATCCAACTGGTACTCAACGAGAACTCAAAGTTCCAACTCCAAGCAACCTTCACTTTCACATTTCACTACACCAACCCCACCAACAATTTCAACAATCAATTGAAGTCTAGTTTTTACTCTCTTCTGCCCGGCCACTACGATACTAGACTACCCACGTTCACTACTTTTCTACCAGAGAACAGGAAAGGAATTTTTTGAGACCTCTCCAGTCCCGCGTTTGAGAGAGTGTAAACATAAACACACGCATAAAGAAAAGGGGACACAAACCTTCTTTCCACGAGACGTGTTGTCTTCCAACCTTTCTCTCAGAGTTCATGTTGAAGTTTCAACCAAGGCTCTTACTTGGTAACACTTATTTATGATGTTTATGACTTGTGTTATTGGAATATAGTGATAGCCTAAATGCTCACTGGCCCACGCCCCAAACCATCCAGCCACGCCCGGTCAAATGCCACACAAAACCAAACCCAAGCAGCGCAACCGGTCAACACTGCTTTTATTGTTGGGGTTGGCCACAAGGACGCCTCACTCATCGCCATCAACGATCGAAGATAATTGGGGAGCAAAGATTTTAAGGTAGGTGATTTCGGCCAGTTGTCTTTCATGTGGCACGTGGCATATAAATCGGTGGCCCATTCAGCATCCTTGGTTACACTTTTTTGTGCCTTGGACTTCAAAGCCTTGGTGCTTTCTACCATACTGTGTGACATGTACAATAGGACGTTGGTGTGTTAGTGTGTTGAGACTTTGTGATCTCTATCTCTATGTTTTGCAAATCTTCTTCCTCTCCCCTGCGTTGAAAATGGTTGCGACACAGTTGTAAGACTTGATATAAGGAGCATTGCAAATGCATAAAAACTGTCAACAGCTGAGTTCAGTTATTGTGAGATAGTGATGAGGGAGTTGAAGTTACATTAAAGAGCTGCAATGAGCTGGGGAAATTAACTGTTAGCTTTGCTGGTTGGCTACGGCCGCTTCTTGTTCATTTATGATCTTAGAGTTCTGCAGTCCCACTGTTCAACTCTAGCATAATATGATTATACTGACTTATTTTTGTTGTCATCCGTCCAAGAACAAAAGGAAACCAACAATTATGATAGTAGGCACTCATGCCTATTCCGGATTACAGCAACAAACCTGCTTCCAACCTTTTGGCCCATAGACTCAAAGTGAAAACAAGCCAAAGCTACAGCGGGGAATCCTCTCCTTCGTCCAAGCCTCAGCAGCTTGCAAACAAAGAACTGAAGCATAGTGAACGTAACAGTGGCTCTTCTTCTTCACCACAACCTAACCAGATTCAATCCAGCGGGGAAGGTTCCAAGCAAACATCATACTCACCCAAGATTGAAAGATCGGATACATTCGAGAAGTCAGATACAAACAATTATTATCTGGGCACAGTAGACACATTTCTGCCTGTAGTTGAAATTCAAGTCAATAGCGAAACAAACAATATGAGCTCGGACGAAGAATCTCCCAAAGCTAAAAGAGCAAGTCGTCGCTCCTCAGCGGAGGGATCCAAGAAAAAGAAGAAGGGTACGCGACGAAGGTCTGAGGATGAGGGGGACGAAAGAAGAAAGGAGAACTCTACCTCTTTCCACGATGAAAACGGGGAAGACAACGAGGAAAAAGTCAACGGAGAACATGGTAGACGCAGTAAGATGAAGAAGGCACGTGATGTGTCTTTCTCTGGCTCCACCATTAAACGATCAGAATCGAAGCAGGCCTCGCAGACCTCGTTGGGCGATTCCTCGGAGTCATTGCAATCTGCACTTAAGAAGACTAGCAAATATGGAAGGAGTAGCAGCGGGGGCAACAGCACCGATGACGAAGCTCGTCCTAAAATATCATTCGGTGGGGCTTCGGCGGCTGTAACATCTTTTGCTCCTCAAGCTCTTGACCCCGCAGCAGTTGAAAAACGGAAAGCAATGTTTCAACGTGCTGCGGGGGGAGGGTCGAAGAAGAATTTGGAGGACCCCCCAGCAGAAACCACGCCCACACTTTCCCGACGTTGCTCTGTCCCTATGGCCGACAGACCGGACGAAAGTTTTCCAAGACCGGAGCCATTGCAACGACGATCATCTGCTCCGAATTTGGTTAAGCGAAAATCTATATCAGCGTCCAGTTTCGACAGCAAAGGTAGTGGCCCTGTGGCAAACTTAAGAAGTAGAAAGTCAGTTCTTGTTGGGGGAAGTATGGAGCAGATGAGAAGGAGTGCCATGAGTGCAGATGATCAAATTTACATGTAAGTTGAATTGCTGTTCTTCTTAATTCTGCCAAAAGTCTTGGGTTTTCTAACACTATCACTTTCTCTCATTGCAGCCCTCCAAAAAGTAGACACCACAGTATTTTTCAAGCATGGGGGCATGTCATGGCTGGGCAAGTTACCGAACTAGTCTTATGGACCTACGGTGCTTCGTTTGCCAAAGTGATGTTGTTCTTTCTTGGTTTCTACGTCTCCAACATTTTCCTTTGGGCATTTGCTATCATGGCCGCGGACACACTCAGTTTGAACGGACATTCGTGCTTGTACGGATCCGAAGAATACAGTTCAGCTGCGGCAAGATATGAGTTGGCATTTGAGCTTTCGTGGTGCACCTTCACGACAGTTGGTTACGGTGCAATTAGTCCCCCTGGAGATGACTGGGGGTGCTATCCATTACGATTGATTTGTGCTTTGGTTGCGTTTATTGGAGTTTTGTTTGGATCAGTAAGTTTCATTGCTGACAATCCGTTTTCTCTGATCCTTCATTGACCTAACTTTGTTTTGTGCCTTCTCTTTAGACAACCGCAGCAATCATGTATTCCAAACTCATGAGGTTGCTCGCTCAAGCCCAAGTAACATTCAGCTCTTGTCTATGTGTCCAATACGGGAAAGGAAATGAGGGCAGCACTGTACGCTTTGGTCAACTGAACTTTCGTGCTTCCGTGGCTGCCGTGAAACTGAATGCAATGGATTTACTACTCGATGATGATGATGAAAAAGGCGGCTCGTCTGAGGATGGGTATCCCGTGATTGAGTTTCGAATGGTGAACGACAGAGCAAATCGCGAAAGCTCTGAGATATGGGATGCGCAAATATCTGGCGTTGTTCAATTGCTTAAAGAAGAACAGCCTAAAGACGGCAACAACAGCAACGCGAGCTCGATGGATCCAAATGCCAAGGCTGAAGGAGGAGAATCAACTCTTGATCTGGAAAAGGTTGTGTATTACCCCGTGAAGCTCGACCCAGATTCACACCCCCACTTCAGTCGTATCTGGTATGCTAGGCATGTCCTCAATGCTGAGTCGCCGTTATTAAAGAGAGAGTTTCGCGACATGATTGCACAAGATGGAAAGTGGGATCCTGGTAAGATTGATTCCACTGCAGTTGCCTGCTTGTGTTACAGCCCTCTGACATTGCTTCACAATTATTAGATTTCAACACATGGCAAGAAATTCGGGACTGTCTAAATCCTTTCATCTCACTCCGAATCACTCTTAGTGGCACATCAGCTGTCAGTGCCGCATCTGTATATTCCGAGCACGTTTATGAGTTTGATGATGTGTGTGTTGGCTGGCGATTTGCCAATATGGTATACGAAGAGTCTTACAAACCGTTCAATATCTGGTGGCACAAGTTTTGGGACAAAGGCGATGAAAGCAAGACGAAACGTCCCGATCTGTCAACCAAAGTAGACATCAAATTGCTGCACGATATTGTGCCCCAACCTGGAGGTGATCACGAGCCACTAGGAAATGAGCTGCATTCAGGCCTAGATCATTCAATGCGAAAGTTTAAGTTCTGGTAGGACGCCCATGATGTATATGTTGCTATCTATTGTGTTAAATTGTTACAATGAGACAAGCCATTATTGTTTAATCGCATATGATCATTGCTTAATCAGCAAAATTATCCACAGCATCAGTCTTTACAATATTGTTACTATTACTTAGTTATCACCGACTTTAGTCACATGTCACTATGCAACGAAATCAACAGAAGACTTGAACTTTCACTTTTCTTCTTCATTAGTGGCAGCGAACGAATGCATGGTAAAAATAGACGGCTTGAGCATATCCTCATTCTCAATTGATGTTGAGAGGAGAGCCGAGGTCTCAGTAGGATTTTCACTATCTTCATTTGTACAATACGCTTCCAATGTATTTGTATGTATGTTCGTTTCTTCCTCGTCCAGGGGGCCACCGTTTTTGATAACATTCGCCTCAGCATCTGTTGCTACTGCTGCATCCATAGCTTCATCTTGTAATGGACCGCTGGTGCTCGGTGGCTCATCATTTGCCGATAATTCCATGATGTCTCGAGTAAGTAACATTGCCGTGTTTTCATCCAAAAGAGAAGATTGCAATAGTAAAGCTGTTGCATCATAAAGCTCTTTTGGTGCATCCATTTTCTTCAATGATCCAAGTACTCGATCTCCTTTTTGGATTTGTTTCTTTTCTCGACTAGAAACTGTGTCAGAATGCAGCTCTGACAACTTTCGTCCACGCCGATCTCTCTTTTCGAGCAAGGCATCAACATCATCTATAAGAGTGTCTATGCCATTGTCTGATGCATCTCTATCACCAAGCTCTTCATCTTCTTCTAGAACCGTAGATACATCATCATCGCCATTCATCTTATCTTTCTTGGCCTTTCTTCTCTTGTTGTGCCTGCAGGTGAAATCAGCCGTAAACGATGAGATACGCAAACTGGATATGGGGTATTACAAAGCGGTAAATTGTCACACTCGCCTCAAAATCAGCTTCAAGTCATGTAGAAAGTCGCCTAAAGCCATATTATCCCCAAACTTGCTGTCATCCTGAGCAGGTCGGTAACCTTCATCCCACTCCTCGGTTGGACTGAACATTGTTCACGATATGAGAAATATTGTACGTCAACGACCAAAATACACTCTGAACTTACAAACAGTAAAAGTGAGCGATGCTGAACCCCAACATTTCGAGACAGATCAAGAAGTTTTGTGTTTGCTTTGCCATGATTTCTTCTTGTTGATCGTCCCCGCTGCTGAGAAGATCAGTAGTATCTGCAAGGAGAGAAATGACAACACCTTGCCAAAAAGTCATGAACACAACTCCTGCAAAAGTTTGCATCAGTGGATCAGATGTTGTTATCAGTTTGTTCAGTGGCATGAGCTACAAACTACACGCATGCCTTCTCACCTTTGATACATAGAAACTTTGGAAATGGGCGGCACCTAGAAATCGAGTTAGTGGCCATTGAGGGGACATTAGAAAAGAGCAAACCAAGACCATATTATATGCACTCACCAAGAGAGATCATCTTGTACAGCATGATAGAACTTGATCAAGCCGTTAAATGCCAAGAACACTGATATGTTTTCGAGTATCACCAAGTAGAACTGAGGAGACCTATAGTCTATCATAGCCGACCCAGCATTCAACTGCTCATCATCAGCCAAAAACATGGGCCCGTGGTAATCAATCTTTTTCAGAGTAAACAGAATCGCAGTCAATAAAGGCCTCAAGAAAACGAACTGCATAGCAAACACCTGGCACTGCATCAATACATCATCAGCCAATCTCCTCGTCTCATCCATGGTTGCATCCTCTCCACGAATGTAGGCCAATTCTTTTCTACACCATCCAAAGCACCTGATCGGAGGACTCAAATGTGAAGCATGTCCCGCCAACATATCCACCACTGCATCCCTATCCCCCTTTCCCAACACGGCAATCAAAAAACTCAAGAACTGATAAATCACATATGCCTCATACATATCTTTCAGAATGGCAAGGTAACCCTCAATAGTAGGAATGACAAGTGACAACCAACTAGTCACCGAATAGATGGGGCACATCCACAATATCGCGAGTATCTTCCTCTGAACAAAGGGTTGCTTAAATGATCTCAAATGGTTTGTCATGTGCCACATGCTGATCAAACATCCTAGCAATGTAAAAGTTCCGGCAAGCTGGTACACCATGAAACTATTTTCTGTTGGAAAACAAGAGATGATGCGGTGTGTTATTCTCGTATGGGAATTCGGATTTGGCACAAGCAACGAGCAACGAGATTTAATCCTACCTGTACTAAATTGATCTTGGGTAGTGCGAATATACCGCGATAAATCACTCTGTACCAATTCCACTTGAGCATGAATCTCATTCTGTGCCTTTTCAACCGATTCGTCAATGCTCTTTTTGGTCGTGTCCAATACATTGCGGATTTCATTTTTCGTATTGGTCATTTCTTCTTCTACTTTGGATTGCGATTCGTTCCACTCTTCCTTGAGTTTCTTTAGTTTGTCGAGGACGTCACTGTTGCTTACTGAGTCTTTGAATCGGGAGATTACTTGGGAGTGGTCGGCGAGGGTGGCATTTAGGGAGATGATTGTGTTTGATTGAGTAATGACTGTAGATTGAAGATCAGAGACATCCTTGTTGAGGGAGGATAGATCTGTAGTCAGAGATGACAGTTGATTTTGCAGTGTGTAGGAATAATATAGAGATGCTGCCGTCAGGAGAATCAATGGCAAAATCAGGCATTTGGTTGTATTGCCCAGCTTTGCAGATCTCTTGGTTTTGTTGTTCTTGTTGTAGTTACTGGTGAGTGGTGTTGAATCAGTAACGTTGCTTTCTTCGTACGAGTAGTGATCACATCTGGCAACATCCAGCTTCAAATCACTGTCCATATTGTCATCACTGGCCCCATAACGTCGAAACATGTTGATGAGTTTGTTGAAGAATGAAGATGATGCAGGTTGTTTGGTTTCGCTCCTCTCTAGTAGATTATTGCACCGTTTTCAATTAATTCTGTTAGAAAAAGGGGAACCTCTTCAAGCTGCAGACGACAAAATTGTTGATAGTTTTCAAACAGCAGCAGGCAGCAGCAGAAATCAACAAGATTCGGATGAGATATTGTATCGCAGGCTTTCAACGGAGCAGGGCAAACTGTGACGCGACCCTTTATAGTGATGCTGCCGATGGAGCTTCATATGATACAGATCTACACACCTAATCCATTGAAATACAATGGAGCAACGCGGCCAGGGAATCAAGAAGGATGGCCAACGGAAAGGAGGTTGTGGGCGGGTCCAGGAGAGGATCAGAGGAGAGGTACCGACTCTAAAAGGTAATGAGGAAAACGAACGTATTAAACTTCTCAATCAAGATATATCTTACCAGTAAACACCGTTTCCTGGTGCTTCACGATTGTGTTTTCCCCAGCCGATAGTAGTGATGCGATGGTTGAGATTGCAGGTAATTGATTGTTGGCAGCGCAAACTTAGTAAAGAGGTAGATTTTGCTAGATATGACGCTGAGTTCAGCACTTGTCAACTTAAACTCGTAGTATAGTATCACAAACGCTCTGATCAATAAGTGAAAGTATGATGTGTAAATGTACTAAAGCACGTGCTCTTGATTACTCACAAATTAGACCTAATAAGCTTAAGCCTCAAGCATCATCTGTGTTTATTACTTATTATTATCAAGCATCTACAATCTGCATCAATAAATCTTATCAAAATTTAACTGTGAGAACGGAAAAGAGCGTCTTTGCCATCAACATTCATCTGATTTGAGTTCCATTGAACGAAAATACTCCAACAACTCGTTTTCACTCATAGCCATAAGTTTATCCGCCCAGGCCCGAATACTTTCCCGTTGTTGGGCCCAAATAACCTTGATGTCTGGCTCTTCAACCACGTTCAACTTATCAAGTTGCTTGGCGGGTGGAGCAGATACGAAACCACTTCCAATGACAGGGTCCTCTTGAAGTTTGAAACCGCAGGACGATGCAACGATAGACGAAAGTCTATTCAATTCGCTGTACACGGCAAGGCGATCAGAGTTCATATCTAAAAGACTGGTACTTTGCATCTGATGATGAGCCTGAAAGGGCTGAAACGGCATTGGAGCTGATACAAGAACCAAAGGAGCAGGAGCAGCAGCCATGTTACTTGGAAGACTAGCCCTCTTGAACTGTCCTTGAAATTGATATTGCTGTTGATCAACAAGCAGTATAGTTATTCTTGCTTGACCGTGGGCAGAATGAAGTCGGCTTATTTGTCCTCTTCGGTTGTTGAGTATCAAAGCAATGGCTGATGCATACAACCGGACCTCCCCCTTGATGGATTTCCAACTTGAAGCAATGGACTTCATAACATCGTTTGGTACTTGTTTACTAGCGCCAACCTTTTTGAACCAATCATCAGAGAGAACAAGCGAAGAGAATCGATCAGGGAGAGGAGGAAATCGAGTTGGCAGATCAGCATACAGTTCGAAGTTATCTTCAGTTGGAGCAGTAGTGGCCGGGAATTCGCCCCTCTGTTGAAGCCAGAGCTCGCATTCGAGGATGTGGAAAATCTTGCATTGCTGTTTCACTTTCGCCATCTTCGCTTTAAAGTGTGATTGCTCCTGAATGTCCAACAACCGATGAAGGCTCAATGCAAGTTTTTCGAATTGAAATTGTACCATACTCATACCGTGTTTTATCATGGAACGTCGTCTCTAAAACACCTGAATCTCATCTCCTACCAGAAATATTAAGTGCGTCATTAGGACAAGGTCGGGGTGATCTTGCTTGAAGATAACAACATTCGTCCAAGGAGCATGCCCTTTTCCGATCGTCATTCTTCGGAGTGTTTATCCGATGCGGTGGCTGGAGTGACAGTTGTGATCATGTGATCCTTATAATCCGTCCTCAATATCGTAGATGACGAAGGCCTTTTAGAGCGTGTATCGTAGAAAGATCCTAAGTACGATATTGAGAGTCCCGAGTACTCCGTCTTCATGTAGAAAGCTAGCAGCTTTTGCAGTCCCGTGAGATCGTTGATTTATCGTAGAATCTTTCTACGATGAATCAACCTCATTAGGCAGAGGGAAATACATTACTGTTCGTTTTATTACTATGTGAATGAACCTTTCCCCCTCAACCAAATCACACAGATGCAAAATGCACTTCCGTCCAGCCATACATCACTTCGCCTCTCGCTCGCTCACTCCTCTCAACACTATCGTATCCACCATGAACGAACCGACACAGCCGCCCAGGCCGCAGCTGCGGACATATCCAACTCCAATGCCAAAGATATCTCCAGTGTGAAGGTGGTAGCTGCCCACC
>JALLPI010001338.1:0-12962 GCA_036939935.1 Cyclotella atomus
GAGATTGGTGCTATTGAAACTGCTCTTAGAGAAATTTTGCGAGAGCTTGGGTTGCAGAAAGAATGCGTCGAGGAAGCAATCAATCTGTTCTTCGAGTCGAAGCCTACAGAATTCGAATCCATTATGAAGAAACACTTTGTCTTATTACTTGAGATTAGAGATCAGAAGCTGAAGCCTGCCGATGTGGAGGACAGATTGATAGAACTGAAAAAGGAATTTGGAAAGTTGATTAGGAAGCATAAATTCATCCCAAACACAGAGCAAAAGCCATCAGCATTGGCAAAAGTAATCCAGGTGCATCATTGTATTACTGCTTATGATAAGATTTGCTTTGATTTCTCATCACTAACAACATCATTTGTTTTAGGTTTTACACTATCCTACTCCGGAAGAAGAAGAAATCCAGAGTGTATTTGATGAGATGATTGACAACTTGATGATGCCAAGTATACCCCAAATGGTCCGCCTCACACTTGGCACTCCAATCACACAAGGAGCCGGCCAAGGTTGAAAGCATCTTTATCATTGACATGATGTTCACTACCATGCAAAGCTATTGTCAATTGTCGGGTGGTGAACGAAAGAAGAAGTACAATGAGCATCACAGAGATGTCAAGAAGGCATTGGACGTACAACCGGACGCTGCCTACTTACTTCCATTCATCGCCAATCTTGCAATTGCCGTGCAGCTCTATAACAACGAACACAACGAGCCAATGCTCATCTTTGGAGCGACGTCGGAAATGTACAAAGCATTCCAATGCAAAGGTTTTGCTGCGAGCAAGATTAGGCCCCCACATGAATACGACGAACTAATCACCTTTATCTTTCGCCACGTCCCAAAAGTAGACATCACCGCCGAGGTACTGAGTAATCTCTTTTGGAAGATTGCTTTGGTGATAAGACTGACGAAGAAATTGCAGAGATGAATGAGTTGCGCTCACGCCTTATGCTGTGTGAAACACTGAGTCATTACATGCCGAAAGTGCTTCCTTGTATGACAGATGAAGACATTGTTGCTCTCAAAATGAGGGTTCTGAACGGCGATCTGCTGAGTGACGATGATGAGAAGATTTGTCAGTGTCGAAGTGCAATGGGCCGTGAAGGTGCAGCAGAACAAGGATGGCTTTCTCATTACTTGCCAAAGCTGTTTCCTCGTATGACTGAAGAAGCGGTTGCTGATTTGCGATCCAGGGTTGTGAACAAAGGGACTTTGAGTGAAAAAGGGAATGGCATGATCAGTCAGTGCCGAAGTGCCGACGAGGAAATTGATCCCATACTCCAGAATGACTTGTATGATAGTTTATCGTCTTGGGCGAAACGATTCGTGAGTACTATCTGCATACAAACAAACCATGTTGATATTATAATCTCACCTTTCTCCGTCTATCACATTCTATAGAAAGAACTGTCTGACTACAAAGATGAAAATGGCAACTGCAATGTACCTCAACATTACGAAGTTAACTGGCAGCTTGGAAAATGGGTCAATTACCAAAGAGTTCAACTCAAGAAGTACAAGCTCTTGCCCGCAGATGACCCAATTATACGGAATCGAATCAAGAAGCTCAATGAAATTGGCTTCGAGTGGGCTCCTCCTTGGGCTACTAACGGTAGAAGTGGGCCTGATACTCCTTGGGATGATCGATTCGTGAGTACTATCTGCATACAAACAAACCATGTTGTTACTACAATCTCACCTTTTCTCCCTCTATCACATTCTCTAGGAAGAACTACGTACGTTCACAGATGAAAATAGCCACTGCAATGTACCTACTATGCACCCTGAGCTTGGAAAATGGGTCATGAATCAAAGAGCTTGACTTAAGAAGTACAAAGACGATGAATCATGTGACGACGAAGATAAATGTGAGCAAGCCAAGAAGCTCAATGAAATCGGCTTCAATTGGGGTCGTGTAAATAAAAAGAAGCCCAAAAATGTCAAGTAAGGATGAGAGTATATATATATCATAGTTGAAATGACTAATCGTGACCACCATTACAATGTATTATATTGTTCACTCTAGATTGAAATTTATTTCACAGTCTCTAGAGTTGTTATCACAACACCCCACCGCACTTCAATTCCAATATAAGATGCACTTCTTCGTTGGCATTTTTAGCTGTGTCTCACCTTTGCAGATGAGCTTTCAATCGGTGATAAAGAACTGGTGCCTCCAAAACTTATTTCCATGATTAATTTAAGCAGGGTAGAGTCATGTCGAACGAACAAACGAACGGCAAAACTCAGATACAAGGCCAAACGCTGACCAAGTAACCCTTTTTCAAACAACCATGCAAGCGAGCAATATAGAAAGAGAAAGAACCGGTAGGTGAACGAGGGGTGGGGCAACGGAGAGCTCTAAAGTCAAAGTGATGGTAATGGTTTGTGGTTGTCGACGCGACCAAACTCACTCATCAACTACCGACGCTACAAAGACGATGAATCACTTCGTACCGCAAGTTCTTCTTGGCTGGCTCTCCCAAAATTAAGCAGGTTCAGATTCTATCAGGAAGTAATGTAGATGGCTCATACTCAAAGACACTGCAGTCAGTTGGCATCTCTAATACAAGATCTACTTAAACTTTCACTGGAGTTGCTGCAATGAGTTTTTTGCTTCAACCGAACACGACATTTTCAAGCCAAATGTACAGTATCTTACTGAGTCACTTCCTTTGCTTCGTCATTCATCGCAACTCGCAATCACACCACAACCACAACCCACAACTCATTCACCATGAAGTGCCCTACCGCTGCCGCCGTGCTTCTCCTAGCGATCAATGGTGCATCTGCATTTGCACCATCCTCCTTGAAATCTACCCGCGAAGGCACTTCACTCAGCTTTTTCGGAGGAGCCAAAAAGTCTACCACTGCATCATCGACTCTTGCTACCGAGGCCATTGCAATCTACAAAGCCAGGTACCCTGGCACTGGCGAAGCTCGAAACTTCTTCTTTACGGGATGGGGTATGCCAGAATCCTACTCGGCTCCTGAAAACAAAGAGATGCTCTTTAGTGTAAAAGATGACAAGCTTCGTGCTACATTCAATGCTATTGCAAAGCTGTATGGCGAAGATAATGCGCTTAAGATGGTAAAGATACAACCCGGTGTCTTGGCATTTAACAAAGACAACTTTGCAGGCAGTCTAAGTGCATTTGGAGAGAAGTTTGGTTTGGAAGAAGCAAAAGAAATGGTCATTCGAAACCCTGGCCTTCTGTCGGTAAAGCCTGCCAATGCAGCTACTGCGGATGATTTGACAATGCAGTTGAGTTATGTTGTGGATGTAACTAGACCAATTGGGATTGCTGGTCCAGTTGGAATCTTGGGACTTTTATCAGTTCCAGCTATTGAAGGAGCACTGGGATACTCTAAGGGAGAGATGTTGGCATCACTGTTGAACTGAACGGCACTGGACGATGTGTATTTAAAATAAGTACTTATAGTAAGAAGCATTGCACTTCAGAAGACTTTGTGAGGAGTGGTTGGAGTGTGGATCATTCAAGTGAAAGTCCTATGATACTTAACAATGGCAAAATACACGGTGTTTCACAGTTGGATGTGTTGAAATTGTCATTCTGCCTTAAAAGTATTAGATTACTTATCCATATTCATATTTAGCGTTGTCGTTGTAAGAAATAAAATCTAGCGAGAATTTAGGTCTTCTTCGTGATGTGTATTGATTGTAAATGTAGTTGTAATTTGATTTGACGTCTGAAACTCATATGTCAATATTCTTGGATCGTTTCGGTGAAGAGCGAATGATATCATCGAGGTTGTACAAGTCGTCCTCGTCATCTCCAAATGCTTTTCTCTTTGAGTCCTTTGTTGCACTGCCGCCATTTCCATTTCGTGCTTTAGCTAGATCACCGTAGCCTCCATTCTTATTAGTCGTGGATGAATTGCCTTTGGTGAGAACATTTTCCTTGAGCTGTAGCCAGTCTTTCACATATGATTGGCGGAATTCCTGGTCTTGGACGTGAGCAGAATGACGAGCCATGTAGGAATGTCGAAGCGCCTCGTCTGCTGTCAGTCTCTCCTTCGGATCAAGGTGAAGGATACCATCAAGAAGACTAATCAGATCTGAATAATCATCAATGTTAGCACCTTCAAATGGCTTGAGCATGTGGCGAAGAGCTTTCACTACTCCTCGGGGATACCTCTTCTTTTTATTGTCATCTCCAATGACATACATGTTGTTTGAGTAGAATGGAAAACGCTTTGCATCTGGATAGTTGTCTTCTGTGGGAACTCCAACTATTTTGAAGACTTGAGTCATCTTAGAAACACGATCTTTTCCTGGGAATAACTGCTTGCCAATCAGGAGATTAGCCAATAGGGCACCAAATGCCCACATATCACTTTCTTTCGTGTGCCGATTTCCGCCTAACAACAGTTCGGGAGCTGCAAATGGCTCCACGTCCTCGGTGTTGTGATCTTTGCTTTTCCTCTTGTCTCGTACAAACTTCAGAGGATTGAATTCTTTCGATCGATCCTTGCCATGAAGGACCATCACTTTAGAGAGCCCACTGATCTTGGCTGTGCCACAGTGATCAATATGAATCTGGTCTGGCAGTAGACTTCTCAAAATTATGTGGTTTGAATGGCAAAATGATATTGCAGACAGAATATCGTGGCAAAGGCTGGCAAGAATTGTTGGTGGAATAAGTGAGCCAGCAGCGCTGCTTTTCCGTTGATACCTTGCCATGACTTTTTGGAGCACCAGTGGGGTCGGCTCAAGCATCAAATGCGAACCATGAGCTGCGTGGTGCTTTTTGCCGGCCACTTTTTGATTCCTTACAATCATTGCAAGTATCTGCTCAGTTGCGTCGCTTGATTTAGCTCCGCTGAGAGAGGAACCAGACTCTTTGTTCACTTCTTCATCGGATTCCATAGCAATAGCCAAGGGTAAAATGAAGTTGGGGTGCCCTTTTGGTGACGGAATGAGAATGTGGAGCTGATGTAACAACTGCATCTCTTGCAATGCAGCGACCGAGAATCCCATTTGCATCTGTCCGGAACTCGACTGCTCTTTCAACTCTATCTTTTCTGGTGGCCAGCGTTGGAGTGATATTGCAATTGAATGACTTTCCTTTTTGCCGTCGAACTCATCAGGAGGTGGTAGGAACGATGCAAGAGTTGGGAAAGTGGATTGAAGGCTTGCAAGACCACCGGTGAATGATAAAGCTAGAAGTGCCAATGCACGCATATCGACTGAGCCTTTGTCAATGATCTTCGGTGACGTCAATATTTCGCATAAAGATCCATCAAGGCTTGGGCCATATTGATGAGGTACCCACCATCTCAAACCGGCAGCGTCGAGATCTTCTTGCGATGCTTGAGCTGCAATGCAAGTCTTATGCCCGGCATCATAAACTTCTGATGATTGGTATTCTGTTGAGCATTCAACGGTGCCTTCCCATCCGAATTTATCTGATATACTGCTCATGCTGAGCAAGCCGGGCTGAATTTTGACTTGCTTAATGTCATTGCCTTCGCTAGGGATGTTGAAGTCTTGCGCAATGTACGTGTTGACGGAGTTTGACATGGCGGCATATGAATTTGGTGCGGGAGCGCATGATGGTGGAGCCGAACCAGCAGCGAGAGAGAACAAATGCTCGGCTATGGCTAGAGCCTTCCAATTACCTTCAAGAATGACATCATGGCTGCCATCAATGGCCCCTTCAGAAAAACGAATATTGCAGTTGCTCTCAAAACAAATTTTACCCAACAGCGGCATGATGTTCTCCTCTACAACTTCTGATCTAACGCCTTTGAAGACTCGTCGGAGTCGTGCACGATGCGAGATTGATTTGTACTCAGGCGAAGCAACAAAGTTGGAATCGGAAAATATTTGACCGGTGCGTTTGTCCATATAGGAAGCGCAGTCACTTTGGATCTTTTGGTACCGATCCTTTATTGTCGCCTCGTTGAAGATTTCGTGTTTGGAAGTTTGATATGACGACTTTTTCGCCTTGGACATGGCTTGACATGAGCTGTAAATTAGTTCAGCCGCATGTGAAACAGTCACTGGCACTAACGACAGAGCATGGAAAATCTTTTCGAGATCAAGGGAGAGATAACCAGCAATGGCTGCAAACGCATACTTTGGTCCGTATTTCAGCCACAATATAGGTCCAGCCGCAAGAACGTGCCCTGATAATGCCAGCGACATGGTATTTTCAGCGATTGGCTCTGCCATTGCATTCGTGCCGACAACCGCATTTATAACCCAATCGACGTCGGGCCAGAAGACATCGTAATTCAGTGATCGTAGCACCGTTTTCTCGGCAGCGATGACGCGCCGTTCCCAGTTTTTGGCTTCTTCGCCTTCTGGGTTAAAATAGGAGCCGGGATAAAACACTTTATAGGCGTGCTCCAGAACAGCTTCTAGTCGCTTCCATTTCGTCACCTTTTGTGACTTGTTAGCGATGAATAGAGAAGCTAGTTGCGCATCTCGAAGCTTGAAGTTGGTGTTCAATGCATCTGCATTAGATGGAAGACTTGTGTATCGATAGAAAATGATGCATGCATGAGCCGCCACTCTCTCCGAAAGACCAGCACTCGAAACTATTTCAGATATTTCCATGCATGCAGAACCAAGAGCCCGGTTGTCCAAGTTTCGAACAACGGCAGCAGGTTTATTCATCGAAATCAAATCCTGTGTGGAGGAGCTCGAATCAATCTGATTTAACGTGTTGACATCGGATGTAAGAAGTAGAGCCCAGTCACGGCCAAAGCCCCAGCGTTGCTGTCGAATATGATGGTCTCGAAGGAGCTCTATCTGAAGTGAAATCATTTCCATAGCGATATCAATTCTTTCGTTCACCTCGCGGGAGGCATCTTCACTAATGGAAGCATCGCCGCCGTCGATTCTAAGATGCGTATGAGTGGTGGAATCGACTCGAACAGTTGCCCCACTAGTCGCATGTACAAAGTCAAAGAAGTAGTTCCAGCCTGGCCTCCCGTTCTTCTTCATGGGTTGGAGAAGAATAGGTTGATAGATGCAGTCTGCTCCAAGGTAAAGAAATTGAACACCACGCTTCAAATCGGCTATCCTGCCCAGCAGCTGGGTCCACAACATAGGCACTCGACTCGGAGCAACCCCAAAGAAGATCTTGCGCGGCTTTTGAGGATTGGCCTCGATGATCACCTTATTCTTAGAAACCCTGCCCATATCTTCTTCTGACTGTATCCATATTGAGCATTTGTTGGCTTCCTCGAAGGACAATGCAAATGTAGATCCGTGCAAGTCCTCGCTGCAATCGGTCCATTTCGTGAGAGTCCGTTTGGTGTGAAATAAAAGTCGGATATCTTCATTGGACATTTCTCCACCGAGATAACCGAGATCCTTGTAGACGCCTAAGGAGGTCTGGGGAGCATCCACTTCCAAGCACATTTGAGTCAGTTCACCATTCAAATACTGCAGCGATCGCTCCAAATCTGGCTCTTCTTTAGCTTTCAGAACGAATTTGGCGAACTGTTTGCTTTTGCTATCAGAATAAGTAAACTCTAGCTCTGAGTTGTAACAGTAGCCCTTGAGACTGAAGAATTTTTTCCTGACTTGCTCCAAAATTACACGAGGAAAAATTATCTCTGTCTCTCGATCTGTGCTTTGTGCTAAGGCTGCGTCCGGTAAATTGGCCATACTGCCGCCTTTTCGGAGATCTGTGGACACATTCTCAATGCCATGGAGATTGTTGTAGATGATAATATCCATTTTCTGGAGATATTCGACAGCTTTCTGAACATCTGCCCCAGTGACAACAAGCTTCCAGACCATCCTATCCTCGGATTCTGCCATTGCCTTTCTCAGTTCTTCATCATCAACGTCAGTGCCATCGCTAACTGACAACTGCTCTACATCGATGTGAACACGGCAATATCTTCCACATTTGAATAGGGTGTGACGATTGCTCATTTCATCTTTGATAGGAGTCTGAATGTACAAGTAGTTCTTCGTTTTGACTCCAGGAGCAGTGCCTGGAACCGGAGAACAAGACCTCGACATGGAATCAGACCTCGGAGAAGTGCCCGTAGAATGAGATGCATGCGGCGCTAGGAGAGAATCGCCGTCATTCTCTTCTCGCACTTTTCTTGCAATGGCATATTTCTCACCATCTTCATCCAATAGCATCCACTTCCTTTCGGACAAATCCGTCCAACCATCATCCATCTGATCTCGATACATCAACTCATGCTGGCCGTTCTTAGCATCAAACTGCGCGACGTCCGCCACATAATACTGCTCATCCTCCTCCGACCAAACCTTGATCACTCGATTCATAATCTCTCTACCCGGCTTTTTATTCAAGGGCTGAACCCAATGCCCCTCCAACTCTTCTTCAAGCTCATTCGTTTCCTTGGCATCCTCCAAAGTTCCCCGACACTTACTACTCCCACAATAACACTTGGTGCAAGCCCTACCCCTCTTCCTCTCCCAATGATAATCAAAACTCAACTCTTCACCCATCTCAATATCTCGCAATGCAAATATAGCATTACGGGTAATACCACGTACTTTCCACCGATGCACAATGCAATTCGGCTCACAAGAATGATTGATATACCGTGCAATCCCGCCTCTGTGCCTGGCATCGATATACACATCCCCATCCAAAGCCATAATATACAGCATCCTCTCCGATTTATATCTAGCGAACAATGAATCCAAATAACTCTTTTTGATAGCCACACCGACATATTCACATATAAAATCACCCTTATTGGCATTCTCGGCAAGCATCAATCCCCGTCCCTTTAATCCGGCATCAAACACTTGCAACTGCTTCCATTCCTTGCGTTGAATTCGTTTATTCTGACATAGTGGTCCCGCGGGGCATTCTTTGGGACATTCTTCCTGACAAGCAAACAAAGCGCAAGAGGTATCGACACAACAGGGAGTTTGATTGTCTAAATCCGGTTCGCAGAAGCATGGCTCGTGTCTTTTTTGTTTGGGACGTGGTGCCTTTTCCAAATTGCTGGTATGGGTGGGAAGGTGATGGGTTGAAGCATCGGCTTTGGATGGTTCATCGCCTGCCCATTCGACTTCGTCAATGTGATGAACGTCCGTGGGGAGTTGAATGGCACGTTTGGTGATGGATTTTGATTCGGGATTGGCCCAATGGAGTGATTGGGTGTAGTGTGTGTCAATGGCGTGAGTTTGTTGGAGGGAGAGTTGCTGTGTTGGGTGTTGTTGAGAGGGTGGTTGGAGAGGTTGTTCAAATTCTGGTTGCTGGATTTGATTTTGCTTCGGTGGTTCCGGGCCGACTTGAGATAGAAAAAAGGGGTCAGAAGCCTGCTGCTGCTGGTGTGTACTCCAATCATTACCATTTCCCACACCACCCTCTTGATTATTCACACCAGCGTCCCATCTAGATTGCCTCTTTGGATGATTTGCAACAGCAGCAGTAGAAGCCGAATGAGAAGATGGCACATTCTGCTGTTCATCGTCACTAAACAATTCTTCATCGTCCCCACTCTCTTTTCTTTGATTCGGTTCAGCATGACCCACCACTCCATACTCAAAGGCACTATTAGACATTTCCTCCTTCCTCTCGCGAATATAGCCATTGTTGGAATAACTAACGGTAGACTGAGCATCATGCTCATAACTATTGGATACTCTATCAAAAGCTGCACCAGTATCCGTAGAGTAAGCATCAGCATCACTAGGATGAGAAGTAGCAGCAGTAGTAGTTCCAGTACTACAATCTCTACGAGCCTCATTCAAACTACGATCAAAATGCTTCCACGTTCCCCCCTCTCGTTTCAAATGTATTTTATGACGAGAGGGTCGTTCTTCGGTGAGACTGCTGCCATCTTGATTGATATTATTATTATCATTAGGAGGTTCAAATCGATCACTACTGGGATGATTCACACGGGAAGGTGGTGGTTCGAATCTGTCGTTATTGATATTTTGGACAGTGAAATTATTGGACGGTTCGAATCTATGATGTGAATTATTGTGCTGAGAAGGGGGCGGTTCGAACCGTGGATGAAACTGCTGATTTGAGTGAGGCGGTTCAAATCTATCACTGTGACTCTGTGGATAATTCTGCAATGATGATAATGCGGGAGGCTCGAATCGTTGATTGATGGGCGGTTGGGGAGGCGGTTGAAATCGTCCTTGGATGGGACGAGTGCGCCCAAATTCGTCTGGGGCGTCGGGACGACGGGGATCGCGTGGATGCATTGATGCCATATTGGTTTGATTTTATTGGCTGCTGCCCTGTTGATGGGACAGGTGATGTTGGGGCTGAGCTATGATGGTGCTGCGTGTTGTTGGCTGGCTTGGTTAGTTAGCGGCTACGACTCATCGTGGGTGGCGGTATTTTTGTTGCGTGGTGGTGGGTTGGGGAGCTAGATGGGATCATTGTTGCTACTGACGACTTTAGTTAGCATTTTTGCCCACTTGTTTACTCAAGTACGAGTGATTTTAAGCTGTTCGTGTTTGCAACTACTAATGTGCCCACCAACAGCATTTTCGAAGACCACTCATTTGGATTTCATTTTTATAGCTTGCTCTTGCAAAGCGAGAGATATCCATCAAATCCGAACCAACAAAGCAAAAGACCAATGGCAGACGAAACCAACAATATCACCGGCAGCAAACGAAAGCGTAACCGCACCAACAACCGTAACTCCAACAAACGTCGCAAAAAGTCCAAACCTCCAACAACAAATTCACGAAGAAAGAATTGGATCGAATCCTGTTCCGAAAGCATCCATCGTATCCCTGCTGATTCTTTATCACCAATCTCTTGTGTTGTGACTAGGGTTGAGTTGGAGGTAGAAAGGTTGTCGCCACAGGTTGTTGGTGGTGGTGTGAAGGAAGTTGATGAATTGGATTCTGGTGCACATCAATTGAATGGTTGTGAAGACTCTGTATCTAATGCAGAGCAAGATGATGAAGTCAATAATGACACTGTCAAAAAAGTGTCGAATGATGGTGCTGATGAATCATCGACAGGGAAGCATGAAACACAAAGTCAAGCTGATGCAAATATAATACCATCGCGACAAATAGCCACATTGAAAACTAATGCATCAGATGATGCTCCGTTCCGAATTAGCAATACGATTCAAGTAAATGGAATCGAAAAGAAGATATTCATTCCTGTCAAGAGAGATGCTAGTGCCATTGGTCCTACTCAGGTAAGACACATGAGACTTGAACCATTATACATATGATATAATACATGAATATAACAATCGTTGATCTTTCCAGTGGCAAATAAAGAAACAGCAATCAAAAAAGAATCCATCCCAACAATACCATCACTTACCCAACGGAGACAATGGCGATGGAATATCCAATCCCCATCCCAAACATTTAGTCCCCGATAAATTCTGGGCACAGCGCAAACGTCTCTTTAGCAAATACGACCAAGGGATACAGATTGAACACGGTGAAATGTGGTATTCCGTCACTCCCGAGGTGATTGCACATCATGTTGCTGATAAATTGACTCAAATGGCAATAGAAAGTAAGAAGCAAAGTAGCGAGTGTGAGTGGCAACGTGATGAGATTGTCATACTCGATGCATTTTGTGGATGTGGCGGCAATGCTATTGCTTTTGCAAAGAAGAAGAATGTGAAAGTCATTGCGGTGGATAATGATTTGGGTCGTTTGAAAATGGCTGCGAATAATGCGCGAGTTTATGGGATAGATACCAAGGATATTGTCTTTGTTCATGCAGATGTCGTGGATGTTTTGAGATCCTACAATCAAGGCTCAAAGTGTACCAGTACAACGAAATCTGATGCATCAAGTGTCCAAAAGGTACATGGATATAGAATAGGTGGCCTCGAATTACTATTGGATGCAATTGATGCAATCTTCCTTTCTCCTCCTTGGGGTGGCATGGGCTATGAAAACAATGACACATTTGATCCAGTTTCATCTATTACCGTCGAATCTAGACACGAGGATGGTCAAACTACAGTTACGAATGGCGGAGAGCTATTGCATATGAGTGGAAAAGCTGTGTTTGATGCAAAAGATGGAGTTGTGGCTTACTTTCTACCACGCAATGTGGATGGTGTGAAACTGGGCCAGGTTGCCGTTGCTTCTGGTATGGATCATGAGTGCTTTGAACTTGAGCAGAATGTTGTGAATGGTAAGGTCAAGACGGTTACTGCGTACTTTGGTAGTTGTTTGACGAAAAGTACGGTAACGTAATCAGATGTTAAAAATTGTTACAATATTGCATAGTATTTCAGGCCAATGTATTTGCTGTGAACAATGTAAATTATTTCAATAGTTACAATACAATTATGAAATAGTTCGAGCCAATGTATTTGCTGTGTGCTGTGTTGGAGGCAGAGCCTGGGCAGCCATGTGCTGAAGTTGTTGGTTTCATGCGACCCATTATACTAACAACAAATCTAAAATCGTTCAATATGAATTTGACTACCAAGAGGGAAGTTCACTGACACTTACGCCTCGATCAAGTATTGGTAATGATGATTAAATGCAGCAGCTTCGTCCCTTTGATCACTCCTGACTGCTTCTATGTATTCTTGATATGCTCGAAGGGCATTTTCATAATCATCTCGTGTTGCATGCCCAGCCTTTAAACATTTTTGCAAAGTTTTTAATGACCTAGCATGCCCAAACCCCGCTGCAATGAATGAATGCTTAATGGCTTTGTTGATATTACCAAGCGTCATTTCTATGCCCACCAATCCTTGCCTTGCATTCACATTACCACCAATTGCTGCAAGTTCATAGAAATGCCTGGCCTTCTTTACATCTTTTTCTACAATATCTCCTGTGTGGTACTCAATCCCAAGTTGCAAGTATGATTGAGTTGAACCAAGCTCTCCTCCCCGGCTCAATAAAATTGCAGCCCCTTTTCTCGATCTTGTGTAACATGACACCGCTCGTCTCCATGGAGAAGGTGTTAGGAGGCTCAGGAGTGTCCTTAACCGAGAGATGTCTGCCTGTCTTAGGAAT
>JALLPI010001339.1:0-11946 GCA_036939935.1 Cyclotella atomus
TCTGTTCCATTCATAGTTGTAATGATCAATTCTTATTTGAGCGTCCTCATTAGCACAACCGTGCAAAACGGCCAGACTTGTCAAAATATTACTCTCATGTTGATCTTTCTCCGGGTTGATATTACGTCCAAATCTCGCGCTGAACCATAATAATAGTATCTGATCAAAGTGTTTCTCCTTTCTTTAGCTCAAACAACTTGGTGTACTCAGAAGTACTTGGGTAGATTTCAAATGGTTCATTCTGATGTATTAGCAAGAAGCACTTGGATATCATCTTCAAAGAACAAACTGTGGACAGATGCATCCTTTTTCTTCTTGTATGCAGGTCTCTCAAGAACAGAGTGATTGCCGCTTCAATGTGCATGTAGATATGATTCTAGGAGCAAAGAGTAATGTTATAGTGTTCCTGAGAATACAAATATAATCAATGACAAACAATTACTTTTTCATCAGAATCCACTTCAGCTACTCCAAATTCCTGCCATGTAACTACAGTTGCACAGAAAGGCACTATATCTAGCTAGAGGATAGCATCCATCAATGACTCTAAAGTAGCATTCTTTCCTTGTTCCAACGAAATTGTGTACAGCTAAGAATATCATATATTTTCCTCACAGCCTTGTCATTCCGAGGAGTACAAATGTTACCTTCCTTGTGTCCTTGCTCAGTTGCTCGTTTGTATGCTTCAATTGGAGCATAATATAGTAGCTGTGCAGATTTCGACTTATGGATAAGCGAAAATGATCGCCCTTGGAAGTAATGGCATCCTGGCCAATGCCTCGAGCAGGATTGAATGAAGTGATGGCATTTTCCAGTAATTCATATGAAATGAGACTGTTGGATGCCGTTTCCAGCTCTAACACTGAATCGAGTTGACCGAAAAAAGAGGAGTTGAATTGAAAGTTACTTTCCTCATCGTTCAAATCAGCAGCTGTCCATGCAAGTTTGCTCTCGAATCCTGGACGTGCCAAGAATTTTTCTATCATGGCAGGGCGACCGCTTAGACTTCTTGGACAAGGACATGCCAACTGTTTGGAGTTATCTCTCGAAGCTTTGAACTTAGCCAAAAAAACACTTGGCTCTGACTCGTCTGAATTCTTGAGGCGTTTTGGAGCATGATGGGAAGTGTTGTTTTGGGAGAGATTGTCCGGCGTAATAGTCCATTTTGAAGTGGTACACGTTTTCTGAGAGATCTGGTATTCTCCGTCGAAAGTGTTGGCTTCGTCATCCTGGGCGAAAGCAAGAGTGATAGGAGAAAATTGGAATTGGGAAGCTGGTATTGTGGTAACCCGTGTAGTATGTAAATACATCAATATCACCTTTCTGTACAATGGTGTACAAAAAAGCGGAAAGGAAAAAGAAGAATGAGGAAGAATGAAGAAGAATTGAGAAGAATGGAGAAGAATGAGGAAGAATGAGGAAGAATGAAGAAAAATGAAGAAAAAGATGGCCGGCCTTACGCCTCCACCATCTAACAACACGACGATGACCACGACCGACCTACCATACCTCCACCTTCTCATACCACCACTGCCAGATCAAAGGGCTAGATCGCCGCCGCACTTGTTGACACTCTTGCTCTCAAGATCTACGAATCCCGCTCGAAAAGTGAAGACATTGGTGGCTCCTTTGGCACCTCATGCTGTTCTACGTTCTACAAGCTAGAGAGAGAGAGAGCACTCCCTGCCTTTTGCTCCTCAGTTTGAATCATGTCTCTTTCTCACACCCTTGCCACATCTCATCCGGTGGCGCAGCATCACAAGCCATCGGGAAGAGCTGGCCCGACATTCGGTCAAGGCTTCCTGCAGAGCATTGCAACCAATGGCCAAGAAGTCGGGGTTGGTGTGGTTAATAAATGTAGCGAGGAATACAATCCAGTAGGCAGAGAGCAGACGGCATGTTGAGCATAATGTGGGCATGATGAAATTCGAATCATACTCGGGGGAGGTGACCTTGTCGCAAACTTTGTGTTGGAAGGCTGCCATCTCAAGGGACAAATGTAACAATCAATCTAAAGAGATGATGCAATAATCAATCAGAAGGGAGTCTAATTTGCAACGATATTCATATTTTTGAGCTGATAAACAACCAACAACCCCTTTCCTGTGATACAGAATGTTGATTGTTGTGTTTTGTGAGGCCCTTCCTTCTCAGCAAAGAGTTAACTTTCTGTGCCCATTGACAAGGTGAGCTGGTGTCATTGTTTGTGTGGCAGTATGTGCTGTTGGATGCCAATTCAATTGCAAGAGAGCCTGTTCGCAACTAGTTGGATTGTATCATGTTTGCGTCGGAGCTGCTAGATGATAAACCTGTTCTGCCTGCATCCCAAAGCTTGAAAGTTGGAAGTCTATTCAAGTATCTAAACAGTTGACCAAGAACAACTGTGCCCTTTTCAATCAGATCAATGCATGCATGAGATCGAAGGACATGCACCACAGATGAAGCTTTACATAACGTCATTTGGCTTCAGATGCATCCGAAAGGAAGTGAAGTGATGAAATAGTAAGCATCCCTGCTGCAGTTACGCCAACACAATTACTCACCTGTTTATTCTCTTCATTTGATGGAGGGCCCTGTGTTGAGTACCAATCTTTGAGATAGCTAGATGTGAACTGGAAAGTCACTGCAATTACGTAAACCTTCAGTAATCTGTCTTCTGACTGCCACATCCCCCAGCTGTTTTCGTAGCTCTGTCAAATACTTCTACACATCGGTATTTATGTATTCCTGTGTCCCATGCGTTCTTTTGAAACTTTTCCCAGTCTGAACTTTTCCCGCTGGCCATTAATCCATTTGCCCAATGACTTGTTTTGTTTGTATTCATTCGGCACCTTGCAATAACCATAAGTTGCTTTAAAGTCAACCAACTTTTGGTATCGTTCCATCCAGTTTGGGTCTAGTTTTGAAATGCAAACCCAAGGTCTCACAGCATTTTCGCCGGATCATTCGAAATAGTTCCGTGAGTGTAATACATACGTTGCCTATGAACCCAGTTGGCCAAATGTTTGTTGTGTTTGTAGTAAGCTGGCACGTTGCAATGTCCATGTTCGCTTTTGCATTCAACGAGTTGGTGGTATAGGTCCAACCAATTCTTTTCGAGCACTGTGGCGTGGGATGGACCGTGTTTTGGACTCTTTGGCGGTTTGGCAAATCTCTTCCAATCAAAGCTAAGCTCATTCAACATTCGATGCGTTCCTTTGACAGCTTTCCCTGTTTGAAGATTTCCCTCTGATGACTCACCCAATAACCCAATGACTTGTTATCTTTGTGTCTATTCGGCACCTTGCAATGACCACTTTTCTTTTTGAAGTCAACCAACTCTTGGTATCGTTCCATCCAGTTTGGCTCTAGTATTTGAAATGCAAATCCAAGGTCTTGCAGCATTTTCTCCCTCTCATTCGAAATAGTTCCGTGACTGTATCTCATACGTTGTCTATGAACCCATTCGGCTATTTTTTGTTGTGTTTGTAGTTAGTAGGCACTCTGCAATGTCCATGGTCTCTTTTGAATTCAACGACGAGTTGGTTGTATCGGTCTAACCACTTCTTATCGAGCATCGTGGACTGGGATGATGATTCACCAGGCTGCTGCTGTTGATCTTGAATCTCATTTCCCTTTCTTCCCAGCCCCACTGCCTCATTTACTCTTTTCCAAGCAGCTGCAGCCCGAGTACTCAGCCGCACACCGACAGAATCTGTCTAGGCCTCCTTAGTTCGAGGCACCCACTCGTCTTCGTCTTCGTCGTCGTCGTCGTCGTCATGAGAGCTCTTGCGCTTCTTGTCTACGGGCGCCGGCTGGCTTTTGCACTTCTTCGTTGGATCAGGCTCGTTCTTTGCTTTATCAGCTTTTTGAGCAGGGCCGTTGTTGCAGCCATGACGGCACGAAATTACCTATTCGTTGGCTATACCGCTTTTCTACACACGCCTAGCATCCGCAGTACCTCAACCAGCGAGATCAATAGCCCATCGTCTATGTTTGGGCTGCCGTGTGTCGGTTTGATTGAGAGTTCAGCCTCTGAAAGTTAATCAGAAACATCAACGCAACGCATCAACGATCTCCCGCCTAAAATCCGCATCGGGCCCATGCATACCCACTCATAATTAATAATATAGAAGCAAACATCAAATGCAATGATAGGAAAAGCCAATAAGTTTAGTGCAATGGCAACAGTGCTCACCAGCCTGTTTTCACGGCAATTTGCCACTTCATTTAGAACGAGTGCAATGTTACACAGAAGACGCGTCATCCCCAGACAGCTAGGTTTCGTGCCAGCAGCATCAGCATTTTTATTCATAACGTCCAATCCATTTCATGCCAGATACCTGCTGCATCAGCAACAGTTTACGACATCATTGCAGACCTATATAGATAACTTCATCGAGGACAATGGGGTGATAGTCGAAGAAACTCTGGACATTCATGACGTAAAACACTACTCGAGCTCTATGCAGATTGAAGAGGAAAACACCGATCAAACCAAGAGCCCAAGCAGTGATGTTAGTGACGATAAGACCAAGAGAAACCAGCTCAAAAAAGAACTGATACAATACAGAATCGACCAATCAGAATCCATATCCAAACCAGCTTGGAATATCTTCACAAATGCAGCATTAGATGGGATGTGCGCCTCTCTACCCGCAACGAAGGAGGAATTGCTCCAAGTGAAGGGCATTGGTCCCAAAAAGCTGGAAATGTACGGTGATGACATTCTCGAAATAGTTGGAAAATACACTGTCGATGGATCATTGACCCCAGAGCAGGTTGTTCCCAGTAGAACCAGTACAACAACCAGCAACAAATCCAAATTATTGAAACGACCGGAACCAATCCAATTCGAATCCCTAACACAAGAACAACGTCAAGCGGCCCTAATGGCAATCGAAGGCAAATCAATTTTTATCTCCGGAGCAGCAGGCACGGGCAAAAGTCACGTATCCAAATACATTATCCAATCCCTGCAACGACAGAATAAAAAGGTATCGCCCACCGCACCCACGGGTGTGGCTGCCATCAATGTCGGCGGGAGTACATTACACTCTTTTTTCGGTATAGGATTGGGATTGGGGAGTGCACCCTCCTTGGTACGAAAGATTCGAAAGAAACAAGCTGTGGTGCAGAGGATTAATGAGACGGATGTGTTGTTGATTGATGAAGTTAGTATGTTGAGTTGTGATTTGTTGGAAACTTTGGATGGAGTGGCTAGATTGGTTAGGGAGAGGGAGGATGAACCGATGGGTGGATTGCAGATTGTAGCTGTTGGAGACTTTTATCAGGTGGGCTGAGTGCATTGCAGATGGTACTGCTTTCGTATATGCTTTTGGAACATTTCAGCGGAGGAAGCATCAATCTCACTCTATACCTTTTCATCGTACCCAGCTTCCACCAATAGTCAAACATCAGCAGAAAGAACCGACAATATTTCAAGACGAGGCTCAAGATAGCCGTCTCTTCTGTTTTGATTCACCAATATGGACCGAATTGGGCCTACATACAAACACAGTACAACTCTCCCAAGTGCAAAGGCAAGAACACGGCTCCAAATTCGAAATGTTTCTGGGCATGGTTCGCAACGGCAATGTGCCATCCAATATACTACGAGATTTCAACAGAAAATGCCTCATTAGCAACGACAATCCACTGCCGGATGATGGGATAATACCCACAAGGATATATACGCACAATGCAGACGTGGACTCGATGAATGAATCACGATTGGCCCAGTTAGAAGGCAAAGAAGTTATATGTACAGCAATAGACGAATGGAGGGAAAGAATGCCGGTGGGTACCTCTCCCACTGTCAAAAAGAATATGAAGGCTAGTATCGCAGGCGAATTGGCCGATGAAGTTAGATTAAAGGTGGGCGCTCAAGTCATGCTGACGAGGAACAAAGACTTGGAAAATGGATATCAAAGTTTGGTCAATGGAAGCAGAGGCGTCGTGGAAAGCTTTAAAGATGATTTGCCAATTGTTAGATTTGACAATGGTAGAGTTGAAAAGGTGGCTAAAGTTGAGGCTACGAGATACAATCCAGATGGTGGGGTGGGTGCACTTGTTAGGAAACAACTTCCGTTGAAATTGGCGTGGGCTACGACTGTGCACAAGAACCAAGGGAGTACTTTGACTAGGGCTATTTTGGATATATCTAAGGTGAGTTTGGTATTAGGACTTTTACATTATCGATTGCGATACACTCATATTGGTGATGGCAGGCATTTGAAGCGGGAATGGCCTATGTGAGCTTGTCTCGTGTTAAGGATATTGAAGGTCTGTATTTGGAGAGACCAGGTGAGACCACTTGTGAATTCGTGATCTTACATCTCACGAGAGCCTTTGAGAACACTTTGATGTCAGTTTACACGCGAAATCTCACTTCCATATCGTTGTCTCGTTATAGTTATTATGGAAAACATTCAAGTATCTCAGCGAGTAATTGATTACTACAATCAGTCATGATTTGTAAGTATAAATGATCTGCTTGTAGCTCTATATTCAGCGACTTGGTTTCATCTTCACTTCTCAATATCAGATGAGTTAACAAAATGTGAGATATGAGGAAGGAAGCCTTCAAAGAATGTGTCTATCCACCCGGTCGAAAGCATCACGTTGTGATCACATGCCAGTTTGTTGTGTCCGCTGATCAACCACATAGGGTGTTCTGGACAGTGCATCCCCGTGGTGATGTTTGCCTCCACCACTCCCGTGAATATATGATATGGATTATTTCTCCAGAGAATCTTAAGAACCGATATTTTAGAAAAGATGCACATCATATCAATGGATTTGAGCATTGGTTTGCTCACCACACGATAGATTGGAAGCTCTGCTGTTGGAGAAATACACGTTGGAATCGACAGAGGTATCTCTTGTGAAGTTTTGAAATGAGTTGTATGCACTAGGGCTGATATCGTCGAGTGCTCTAAGCCAATAGCAAAAAATCTTTTCTCTGGCGGATACTGGAAGTGAGGACAGAAGAATGCACTCGCTATGTAACGTCGGGTTGTATCTGGACTTTTTGCTCTTGAAATATACGTCTTAACCCGGCGTCTCATCTGCTTGGCATCCAAATCTTTGCCTTCTCCGATTTGAGTTACAAATCGTTCTCCCAATTCACTAAATGGGCATACAGTTAGGAATAATCGACAACGAAAAAGAACAGGCCCAATCGAACGCACCTGCAATATATATTTCCAGTGAGCCAGTATTTGATCCATGGATTGATGATGAACACTGCCAACAGAAGTTGAACTGAGCAAGGTTATTTCAATGTTCAGAGAAGACTGCAACACTTACTCAAGGCGAAACTGCTCGTGAATTCCAATAGCCCTCTTCGATGCACCATGCCCGCCACGCCAGAGACCAAGTCGTCAAAATATAGCAGCAGCATAGGCCCGTCATTATAAGGCTCGATAATTCTGAGATTTCTATGCATACGAGCTACTGCCTCGTCATCCAAAATACAATAAGCGAGACCAAAGACTTGCATTGCTATTCTTGATACTAGCAAGCTCAAAAGTGCAATGGCCAGAGCTGGAATGCAAAGCAATGCTTGGATCAACACATGTAACTTCCAAATGAACGTGTCTCTTCGGATTCGGTTACATTTCTCGGTCACAATCCATGTGATGTACAGCAAATTTAGTGCCACGGGAGGAAGTAAAAGAATAAACAGAATTGGATACACGTAAATCAATTGAGGAAGCACAAACATCGTCATCACTATCCCTTCGTAGGCATCAACCGCTTCAAAGTGTTTGCTAACGTCCCAGGGTATATTTTGATATGGAAGGTTGTCTTCATTCATCTGTCTTAGCCGGCAGAAGTGCTTTGTCAAAGCTGCCGATTCGCCAGCTTTGTTGATCCTGTACTTTGAACGCTTGTTAAGCAGACGGATCCTCTTGTGCACCTTTCGTTTGCTCGTCGTTAGGTTCATGGTTGGTGTAAACTTTATTTGTATTGATTTTAATGTTGCGTTGGTAATGCTCTTTGTTGCCCTTGGGTGTGATGGGCGTGTCATGCCGCTATTAGCATAGTCCAAGGAGAACACTGAAATTTGTTGGGAAACCTTGTAGATCAGCATTATTGATTGAAACGAACTGGTATCATCAGCATCATCACGACTCAACTAGAGAATCATTAGCCATACAAAGTCTACAACAATGGGTAACAAAAATCATCTCGCACCAACACCTCATACCTCCAATGTTCACGGAAGCCACAGGCAAAGTCATGAAACCAATAGCAAGGTCACCAATGTACTTTTTCTAGGGCCCTTCACTGCCAAGGAACATAGCAAATACATTGCAAGTAGTCAAGATAATGGTCAATCAGAGTTGAAAAGGGTTCAATCTGCACCATGCTTAGGTTCACACGATGCATCAGCACATCATATAGACTCTAATGCATCAATGATCTCTGGTTCCTCAAGTAGGATAGGACTCTTGAATCATGTGATCATCATGTGTACTCTTTTGGTCTTATTCTTTGCGCTGATGCACTGGTTGACCAGCTCGTATAAAAGTACTGTAATGATTGCCTTGCTCTTGTTTCTGGTGGAACAGAAGTTCTGCAGTTCGCTCGGCGAACATTTGCTGATAGCTTTTTATCTTCCTGGAGCAAATGCCGAACCACAACAAGAAACTGTGGACGAAACAATGCATTGTAAGCTTTGTCATGCAATGGGCTTGTCGGCTCTAAATAACTTTATACTGAACTGCTTCTTTCTTCATTGCTTATCTCAGCAGCGGTATCGATCGTTCTCATAAGTTTAATCATATACGTCTCGCTACATCAAAGAAAGAGAGGATATCTCAAGGCATACCCAGGAATCGAACAGTACCATTTATGGATCTCGACATTCATATGGGCAACTTTAGAATGCATCATCCACGATAGTGGAGCGAGGATCGGCAAGTTGTCGACCACTATAAGAAGAGATATGCTACTTGCAACTCTTCTTAAAATGATGGGCTTTGTCTTGATCTTCCTTCCGTTCATCGCAGGGCTATTTTACTTTGTGCTATCTCCAATGCTACTGCTCATGATACCCCTTTCATCGTTGATATTGTGTGTAGCAAATGGACTATATCCTTCACCTGGATTTCTTTTCTTGGTGTCAAATATTGCATTGGCTTCACTTGGTGCCAAGATTGTTATGAGTCTCTTGGTCGGATCGTGGAGTCTTTACTGTTGGCTTCTCCATATGAACATGTTTGTAATTCTGTCGATAATGCTGCTGCTGACAGTGGCAGGTTTCTATGACTATGAGACGATCCACGGCGGCTCTTGGAATCTGAATTCTGACTAGCATTCAACGTGAACAAAAGCTTCTCGGATCTTATATGAAGAACGAGGTATGGTAGCATGTAACAATAAATAAATAAATAAATTAATGCATTGCATTGCATCTTTCATCATCACCTGCAGGTATACGTACATGAAATGGCATACGATCATCCAGAAGATCAATCCAACTTTTTCAACTGTTGGTACATATATTGATTCACAAGCCTCACATCTAAATCACAAATGGATGGAATCGAAAAAGGCTCACTCTCCCCGGTATCTTCTGAACTCTCGCATTGCACACACTTGCAATCCGATGTACATCCATCGAACTTTACACCTTGATGATTGTCTCTACATTCATTAGAACGTGTATCCCAAATAGCACACACGTCATCCACTTTTGGAGCAGAGAGCATATTCAGCCCCATGTACATGATTGGGACGCAGAAGAAGAGTATGACGAGATAAGTTGGGATGTAGACTGCCAGTTCTCTTGGTGGATAATGTGTTGTTCCATATTGCTCATCTCTGTGCATGGCATTAAAATGGAGAGCGCATGCAGTAATTTTAGAGGTTGTAATTGGATTTTGATTGCACATCAACGCATCATGCACGCAATATCTACAAACTCTTACATTTGCTGAATGAGACTATCTGGCAAAAATGCATAGAGTGCGTACAGAATTGCAAATGCATTGGAGAGAATGAAAGTGACGTAACCGCAGGACTGCCAATATGAATATGATGGGAGAAAAGGGGTGGAGAGGGGGTTCATATTACATGTTAGGCACTTGCGTGTGCAAATCCGGACGGCTTACCTCATTATTGGACTTTTGATTTGGTGTTGACGACATTTTGCTTCTATTAATAGAGATGTAGCACAGTTGTGTTGCAGCAAACGAGAAACATTGAAGAGGTGGCCAAGGGATCCCATGTATCGTATGGTGCGGCCACGGGCCGGCTGCCGATAATGGCGGGCCGATAAAATATGACATTTGTGGCGGAAAATATGAGAGGGGGAGAGGAGAAAAACCAATAGAGCAACCATGAAGCCCATCTTGATACGATTTGCACCAGAGGCAAGATCATTCGAGATCTACAGCGATGGGATCATAACGTGTTACACGTACTCTGCTTGCAATAGCTTTGCCCATATTTATCACGACAACAGCCGACAAAATGGTCGAATCAAAGATAGAAGATGAAGTCTTCTTCATTGTTAGAGAATGTGCTCATAAACCAGATGTTGATTACGGCAATGCAGGTGCGTCAACGTTATTTTGGCACACTCACGCTAACGGAGCGTTACCTATCTGCTACTGTATCATATCTAATGTGTTCATATCCTCGTATTCAAATCAGGAATATAAGTTGCAAACGGATCTTATGCAGTTCCCAAATGGGTAGCAGTCGAACCATTAAAGAATTACGACGGGCACAAAAATCTCGAGGACAGTTGCCCAAAGGAAGTGAACAAACTCCTAAAGTGAAAGGCCTTTACAACACCTACGACCGATTCGTCCAATGCCTATACGATGCAAAACAAACTCGTGGCTTCTGGGGTAAATGGAAAGATACATCAATTCCAAGACGGATTCAACGATAAAGGCGTCAAGGTTGCATTATGCAAGCGCAGATCTCACCATGGAACTTACCGATGGTTAGAATTCATTGATGTTGATACATTACTAGTTGAGAGATACGTACCTCAATACGATGTGGCTAATCTTTCGGGCCAGATCATCCAAACGGCCTGCACAGAACTCAAGCTCCCAAATGGAGTGGCAGTCGAACAACTCAAGGAATAGAAGGTACGCAAGCAGCTCAAGGAACAGGTTCCAATCTACGTACTGGAAATGATGGAGAGTCACAATTTAACAAGGGAGAATAATCAAATGATTGATCGTGTCGTTGAAGCCGGAGTTGGTCCCAATTTGAATAATTGGCAGATAGGTAAACTCAAGGCAGTATTGGAGGTGTATAAGCCAATGTTCCATGATAAAGGTGTCGATATATTTATTTGTCCGAAGGATGAATATGTTTATTATGGGGAGTATGGAGATGTAGAGCATTATAGGTGGATTGAGTACGTGGATCGAGAGGTGCAGCCTAATTATTATCCACAAAGATCCGCTGATATCAAGAAGGATTGTGTCATTTTGTGAATAGGCAATGTGACTTTTGAGGTGTGAAGAAGTGATGGTTTGCATTCCTTTTGTATTAGTAGGATAGGTAATATATAGATCTTAAGGAAACACTATCACTTTGTGAATAACATTCAATTGGAAAAAACCAATGCTTCTCGAGACTTGGGAAGACCAATCAATTTAAAAGAAACAGAGCCAATCTATTCTGTGCTGCTGGCTAATATGGCTTCAATGCTCTTAATAGCTCTCTCCTGCCCTGAATATTAAGATACCAAGAATGTAATCCCTCCATATAAGTCGAGGTTATTTCTGTGTTAATAGCTATGCGTATGCCCTCTCAGGCACAAAGCTAAACTGCAGTTCAACGAATGGGATGCGATAAAACACCGTTGGTCCTAAGCTCTTTTTCAAGTGATTCCTTAGCTTCCGGAATCAACTTCCTTAACTTGCCAAGAAAGGCCTTGTTAGATGGCCCCACACCTCCAGAGGAAAAGAATGGCCCTCAAAAAAGCAA
>JALLPI010001340.1:0-10347 GCA_036939935.1 Cyclotella atomus
CTGGAGGTGTTCTTCCCAACATCCATGCTGTTCTTCTCCCCAAGAAGTCTGCCGCTTCCAAATAAGTTACTAAGTACCAAGTGTGCCTTTAGGCAGCGTGTTATCTCTGATACACCAAACAGGATTTTCTAAAATCCGCCCTTCTATCAAAGAAACTTCATTCTATCTTTGTCTATCTCAATAACCACCTGATCTTGAGCTTAGTCTTCATGTGTTATGTGCTTATAACCATTCCTGTGCATCCCATTGTTACTGTCCTCTACCTACTTGCCTTCACAGTTGGTATAACTCTAACTCACCGAGAACGTTACTCAAACAAATGAGGAAATGCAGAGCATAATGAATGCTCGAGTAGCACCTACCTCTCTACTGTTGTATGATTTGATTACTCACGAACAGTAGAGCTCCAAGCAGGGACGACCACTCCACATGATCGCCCCCACCCTCTATCGTACTCTTACCAGCACCCAAAGCTATTAGTACCCTGAACCAATCCATCTGAACCTCAGATAGACTATTTGCTAAGCCAGCAGCAGTAGTTCCTGCTAGCGCGAGCCCAAACACACAAACGTGAGAAGAATGAGTTATCCGTCTAAGGTTGCATTGGTGATTGGTGAATATCATTGGATTGGTTTGATGTCACATAGGCATCACATCTCAAGGCGTTGTCATTTCTAAACAATGGCACGTTATTACGATAGAATAATCTTGCAATCAAGCTTCGGGATAATAACACAATCAGATATCTTTCGGACACATTAGATAAAGATTCAAGTATGTGACGTAGCATCCGTGGGTGAAACATCAAACATGTCAGCATGTATGTGGTCTAACAAGCAATGGCATCAAACAAATCTTGTTGTCAGATGAGATCTCAACTGTAATCAATACCAAGCGCATCCAAGGTCCCACGAATCCTATCAAACCAACAAGCTACTTCGGTGACAGTGTAGTGCGTATCCGGGTCATCGTCAACCGAGCAATGAGCGCATTTTACAACTGCATATGGTTCAAATCTGTGGTAGACCATGCCATTGGATTCAATACCCAATAGTCTTCCACATTCATCTCTGCCAACCGCAGTAACCCCAGGAGAATGAAATGCATAATCGGCTCCTGCCGCACCAAGTTCAACCCCTGAGACATATACTTTTGGGTACATGATCTTGAACTTGGCGCCGTCTGATACCTTAATAATCCAAGCCGGTTATAATGCAATGGGCATAGGGCAGGCCACATTCGTCATGCCAAGGCCATATTCGTGGTACTTTGAAACTAGACGTCCTTTGCTGATCGATAGATTAGTCGAACCAGCATCGTGAATAATCTCGATTGTATCAGCTACACATTTCATCATGGCATAAGCTTCGTTCTCTCGTTTTATCAGAGAGGTTTTATCGAGCACGGATATGTCTGTATTGGTGCCAATTGACTTGACGATTGCATAGCGGTCAAGATCGTCACGATGATTGCAGATGCTGGGAGTTTCACTAGATGCAGCTCGTTTGAAGATGTTGACTCTTTGATCGATGAGAGCTCTGTATAAACGACCGTTTTGGTATAAAGATTGCGTTCAGGCTTCGAATGTTGACACAAGAATACCGATGGCGCGCAATGAGATCAGGCTCGTCTACTCCTTCCAATGCCTCTGCCTGAGGTGCTTCTTCGAGAGCCAACCGGTCAGCCTCGTCAATATGTTGAAGTTCCCCAATCAACCAATACGGATTGCTGCGATCGGTTGCGATGCATAGTTCAATATAGTTAGTGTCCGTGTCATTTTGTTCTCAATCAGTACCACTGTTTAGAAACAATAGCTCAGTTCCTGCCCCAATGATCTCACACCCTAACCCTATCAGTTATCAAGTTCTCTATGTAAAAGTATTAAGACTAATCTTGACTAATCAGTAACAAAAATTGACACTAAACCCCGTCACACAACACCTGTACAACTCTCTTCTCTCTCTCTAGCATAGTAAGTAGTACTCATCCACAACTCCCAACGTCCCATTTTATGCCCACTGTTCCCAAGTCAACGTCTGAAACGTCCTCCTCCCAACCTCACCATCCTCCTCCTCACCCACAACCTTCCCCTTCCTAGTCTTGGCAGTCGAAAGAGTCAACAACCAATGACTCAACGTCGCCAACGTATCACACGCCAAATACTGAGCCATGACATTATTCCCGTCATTGGCCAAAGCCAACAACGTCGCCGTACACCCCGGGGTATTAGTCATGGTAACCAAATTAAACGGATCGTCGCTCAAATTCTTGAGAGTGTGAAGCGCACTCAGCTGTTGATCCCTATACTGAGTCTTGAACGCCGCTTTTGTCAATGCGGCCAATAAATTGGGCGTATTGGCCAATTCCTGACGACAATTGTTCGAACACGATAGATTCTGCAATGCATATAAAGCACACTTGGCGCATTCGTGATAATCCTCTCCATCGGCTCGGCCGGTGCTCACGATATGATCCAATAGGGTAGGCACCAAATTCTTGACATGATAGACCAAATGCTCTGCATTCTCGGGATGACGCGTCAAATTCGTAATCGTGGCAACGCACAATATATTCGCGGCCAACTCCATCTTATTGGCGATATTGATCAAAGCGGCGGGGATACACTCCGTCCTCGCCAGGGCAGTCGACACATCTTTATTTTTGCTTAAATGCAAAAGCATCTTGAGCGCACATAATCGACTTCCCATAAAGACTTTACGATCCGAAACGCTCACTCGTTCCAATGCCCCGTTTTTATCCACCTCCAAGACACGAGCGATGGAATACATGAGTATACGGTTGGATACTACGTCCACTCTATTTTTCTTGGCCAAAAAGCTCATGGCTAGACATGCGGCATATCGAATTCTCGGATAACGATCGGCCATGTTTCTCGCTAATGCCTCGGGAGTCTGAGGGAACAGGTAGATGACATGCCAATTCTTTTCGGGGACAGATAGATGCATCAAGGCATTGATGCATCGAGTTCGTTCTTCTTCGGAGGCATCGACTCGGCATAATACCGATGTGATGGCGGATACGACTCCTCGTGTGCGGGCCAATAATACCTGGTTGTTTTTGTTGAGAGTGAGAGTTTTGATGGCACCACAGGCGTTGACTCGACGGAGTTGGGAGGTGTTTTGATCAGTTAGGACTGTTAGGAGGTCTTTGAGGGATCGGTCTGGTTCGCGGAGGCTGTTGAATAGTTTCTTTTGGGCCTTGGAGCGAGGGGAGGGTTCGATGTTGTCTTCTTCGATGGTTGCCGTGTCGTCGTCGTCTTGGGCGGTGATGGCCGTGGGACAGGAGACGACGTTGTGTTGTTCGTTCTTGGCCGCGGGAGAGTCGGTGGAGGCGACGTCGGGCGAGAGAGGAGAGGCGGGTCGGCCGTTGGAAGCGGCCTGCTCCGAGAGGTGCAGCACGGACTTTTTGCGGGGCGAATACCTGCGAGAGGCTCGAGAGGAGGGCGTTTCGGCATCGTCGCGGTGTTCTCTGCTCTTGGTGTCGCGAGGGCTGGGGCTGAGCGCCCACACTTTTGTTTTGGGAGTGGACGATGCCTTGGAAGTACGCTGCCTCGATGCCACGGCCGACGGGCTGATGGTCGACTCGAGCTTGGGCGAGGGCTGGGCGCGAGGCGTGGGCTTGCTTCGCGAGCTGGGCGCGTGGACCGGACTGGACACGGGGCTGCTCATGGGAGAGGACATGACGGAAGAGAGGACCGAGGAGATGGCTGAGGAGTCATCGTCGAAGGTGAAGTTTCGAGGGGAGGCGGCTCGCACCATGGCTGTGCTGCTGCTTATGACGACTGTGAGGTGCTGCTGCTGCTGCTGCTGCTGCTGCTCTGAACTGCTCTACAGTGGCTCTCTCTCTCTAGTGCGGTATCGTACCGCTGATAGTGCAGAACACTGCAGCTGAAGTGATAGATTGGTTATGCTCTTGACTGAAAGAGCAGAGGTAGAGAATGGTGCGCTAAATTCAAATGTTCAATCAGACACCAATCTCTTAGGTTGAGGGAAAAGTGATTCATTCCAAACTCATAGTCTTGCACATTGAATATCTCCCTCAGCCAGGCAGAGATTGGTCGCCAACATCCGAGACAGCTGATAACATTTTTCCTTTGATGCAACGAAATGTATTTATAGAGACGGGGGGCCACGAAAAAATGGCGGGATGGGCCATCATCACTTCACCTTCCTCCTCTCTTCCCCGCGCTCTTCCATAATACCTCTCACCCCTACCACCATGGAAGAAACAGACCCAACAACCAGCCTAACCCGCCCCAACCTCCTCCGCCTCGAAACATCCGAACTCCTCTCCGAATCCACGCTTCACATCCATCCGCCATCCTCTCTCTCCGCTCCTATCGTTCACGTCGGTGAAGAAAGAGCCCACTGGGAAGTCAAGTGGAGTCCATCCGTGCGAAAGTACCTCCATCACGTCCATCATGTCCTATCCTCCGTTGGAAGCAGCGACAGCAGTGGTGGTGGAGTTCTCAGTCCGGACATTTGCAAAGTCGAAGGAGGATATCGCATCCCGCTCTGCAGTGACAAGTTCCAAAAACACGTAAACAGCAATAATGATAAAGGAGACAACAACAAATGGGAATTCGACATGCCAACTTCTCTATCACTCATTCCAATCGGAAGTCTGGCACACTTGGGAAATGCGGGGTTGACAAATCGTCATGCCAATGGGAATAATGTGCCTGTGTTGGATGTGGCTGTTTTGATGGAGGGGATGGTGGGTGGGAAGGATTATTTGAATGGGCGGTATGGTGATGTGAGTAAATTTTTGGTGAATATTGTGTTGCTGCTGTTGTTGTTGCTGTTGTTAATACCGTGATGATTGTAGCTAGATGAACTAACACATCAATAATCTCTACAACAATCTATTGCTCACCAGAAAAGAAACATCCTAGCAACACACATTGCCAAACTCTTATCCCAAAAGAAACATCGATCTAAAATTGGTGCAGTCCATCTAACACCCATCTTTGGCGATTCACGTAAAGTGGGGCTGTTATTAACTCCTCCAACCGATGATGACGAACACAAAACAAACGATAAGAAGCGCAAAAGAAGTCAAGTCAAAAAGACACGATTTCGAATCAGACTCATCTTTGGTATGAAGCACGGAATCACTCAAAGTAATATCAACAGTGATGACGATTCCGACAAGGAAGAACAATGGGAGTGTTGGATACCACGTTCTCGTCTCTTCCCCGATCGTAGTAACAACCGTTCGGAGAAACAGACTGATGCCACGTCGGATAATGGGAGCAGCAGTACACCCCATTATACCAATGAAATTGCCGAGGATTTGCATTATGTATCAACGACCAAATTGATCAATTCGACAATTGTATCCTTGGTCGGTGGGAATACTGTCGGGAATGCATCGGTGGTGACTAGTTCGTTTCATGAGACTTTGATCTTGATCAAGGTTTGGGCATTGCAGCGCGGATTCTTGAGGGGACATGATGCCTTTACTACCACGACTTTGGCTGTACTGTTGGTGTATTTGTATAGGACCAAGAGTATTGGGAGACGGATGGGTAGTATGCAGGCGTTTACGGCATTTATGAAGTTTTGGAGTGAGACCGATTGGCTTGGAGAGGATACGTTGTCGGCTTCTACGTGTGTGCCTTCTGGAGCGTGTACGAAAGCAGAGGTGGTGTTGCAGCGTAAGGTTAGGATGAAGGCGGCATTTGTGATTCCGGAAGAAGGTAGAACTGAGTCTCAGACGATTGATTGTTGTGAGCAGTCTCGGTTGTATTTGAAGGATGTTAGGGGTGGCAGCAGTGGGAATGAGACCTTGCTGGATGGTTACAAGCTGCATTACACTTCTGCGTCTTCCAATTTTACAGTCTGCGGTTCTCATCATGACTCCCCGGTTCTTTTGGATCCAACCATGACCATCAATTACCTCGCTCGTCTGTCACCTTCGTTTGTGCGAGAATCGCGTGCCGAGGCACACACAGCATTGGTTGCTATTCATGGACACGAACGCGAGGAGGCTGGAGGTGGAGCATTTCGCAAGTTGTTCTTGCAAACGAATCGATTTTGGACGAGGTATGATGCCTATCTAAGGATTCCTATGAGTCGCGTACCAAAGCTTGTAAACGCGGGGAGTAAAAAGAAACGGCCTAAGGACAAAGGAGGTGCACAATCCAATGACAATCGTGTATGGGGTAAGGATGTAGATGATTTAGGCTACAATGAATCGGTGTGCCGAGGTGTGGTTGAGGTACTGTCGATGGCTTTGGGAGAACGCATTACTGTAATTAGAGCACTAACATCGGGGAATGGAGATATTCGCAACTCATCATCTGAACCTGCTGAGGACACTGCAACAGAATGCATTATTGATAGTGATCAGTACCTCGCTGCTCCAATCCGTGGCACTGCAACGAACCATGCTTATGGTGCAGATTTATCAACGCGTTCACCCGAGCCTCCTGTTTTGGGATTGAATCAACGAGACCAATACATGGTTATTGCGTTGCGGATGGATCCAAATGCATCAAGGCGAATTGTGGATAGAGGACCACCCGCTGAAGATGTTGAGGGTTCTGATGCTTTCGTCTCGTTGTGGGGTGAAAAAATGGCGCAGATCCGAAGATTTCAGGATGGAGCTATAGTACGCGCGGTGGTTTGGAATACACCTTCAATCAATTCATCCCGAGCAGAGTGTACACGATATTCTAACGATGACAAACTGATAGGTGGAATCGTAGAGAAGATTATTCAACACATAGTGGAACAGCACTTTGCATATGGCGCAAATTCCAAGCTGGCGTCGTTTGAGCTGAGGAATTTGGTCTCATTCATAGATGGTGTGACTTCTGAGAAGCCTTCGATCTTTTCTGACTCTATGGCACTGCACAAAAATGTCATTCTGGCGTTTGACTCCCTTTCCGATTTCCTTCGTCGCAACAGTGCAAACAACATTGATATTGGAAATGGAAAGCAGACATCAAGACTAGGTCTTCCGCTGTCAATTGATGAGGTGGAACCACTTTCGCCATGCTTGCGCTACTCCTCACTGTTCCCTCCAACACCTCATCCTTGTCTTGGTGGCGTGTCCAGTGTCTCCGGTGGAAAAGTTTCCGGAGTAGTAACCGGTGAACCTATTCTCATCCAGATTAGATTTCAGACCAACAATAAGTGGCCTTCCAACTTGAATGCCATGGGTGCAGCCAAGTGTGCAATGCTAATTCAATTGGCAGAAGGCATTGAGAAAATTAAGACCGAGCGTTCTTCTTCTGAAGACATGGCTTCCTTTGATGGGCCGATGGACAATACACCCGGCTACCTAATTATTGGGTACCGTGGTTATGCTTGGAGAATCGTTGTACGCGCAGATCAAGAGCTGCGGATGCTCAAAGGTTTGAAGAACCCGACTCAGGAAGCAAAACGACTGCAAAAGGTGAGTATCAAGTTAGATCACTGTTATTTTCTTCTCATCATTACGAATCTAACTGAACGAGTTAACATTTGTAGAGTCTAATCAATCGTCACATCAGAGGGTCCATGCACCATTCACTCATCCATGCTGTCCACACTCGACACCCCTCATCCTCTGCTGTCGTTCGTCTAGCTTCACGGTGGATTGCATCTCATATGCTTTCAGATATGATTCCTCACGAAGCTATCGAACTCGTGGTTGCCAAGATATACACAGACACAGTAAACGACAACATTAAACTTCGTTTGGTAGCTTCTCCGCCTTCTACAGTAATGGCCGGCTTCCTCCGTTTCCTTCAACTGCTGTTCTCTCATAATTGGTCAAGAGAACCTTTGATCGTCGATCCTCAGAGCCATATTTCCCAACGGGATATTTCACTGATACACTCGCAGTTCGATGTCGTCAGAGGGCCTGATCATAACAAAGGCCCCGCTATGTATATCATTTCTCCTGCCGACTACGATGGTGTAGAGGGAATGATAGGATCGAAATTATCTGGGATCGAGGAGGAAGCGCAAGCATTTGATGCTGAGAAAGATTCGGTCAAAGTGTGGGCCCCAAGCATAACAGCCACTCACCCTGAAAGAGTCGTCCTCTCACGAGCTTCAGCTTTGGCCAAATGCTCACATGACCATCTGATCTCCTGCATTATGAGAGGTGATGGTAGCAGCAATAGGTGGACAGCGGTTTTTCACGAGAGTTCAGCATCACTAACGTCATACAGTGCATTGCTTCGAGTTGACCCTAATTTTGTGATAGATTCCGGATGTTCTTCCACAGATGCAAATTATGACATTGGAACAACCGCTAAGACCTCTGAAGCAATTGTTCAAGCTTGTAGTCCTTTTGAGAAGAGCCTTCAAAAGAGATTTGATGGACCCAAAGAACTGCGAAAGAAGCACTATAAGAACTTGGTGCTGGACAAAGATACGTTGGTAAGTTACGAGAGTTGCAACGAATCATTTCGAATTCATTCACTAATACTTTCTATCGATCTTTTTGAAGCTTGATTGGAATCCTGTCAAGTCGCTTGTATCCTCTCTACGAAACAAATACCATCACTACGCAGTCTTCTTCTACAATGAATATTGTCCGGACATTATAGCCATGCTTTGGCGGCCAACTGCGTTTGTACACGAAAGCTTCTCTGCTATGGTGTCTGAATTCAAGCACCCGGTTGTTCACCATTGGAAAGAAGATACATTGGTGGTTACAAATACAGATGACGTACTCTATGAAGTTGGCTATTTGTCTAAGGATATTGTGACTGATATGAAGATACTTGATGACAAGAAACAGAAGACTGCTGATGAGCCATCTAGAAAGAAGTCGAAAGCACGCGAAGACGAGTAATATAAAGGCTACTGTTGGCGCTATTGTGTTCTTAATGCATCGAGTTCAATCTCAATCATAAATTGCAAGCAGTCTAAGCTGTCATTGAAAATGAGCATCGGTTCAATGATTGCACATACCAGCTATTCACAGCACCTAAGAGATAGACACCCCTGAATCCTGCATCGTGTCACCTATCGTTTAAGCTATTTATCTAATTCTCTCTGGTGCAATATTATGTCAGTACCGTGAAGCAGGCGAGGCATCCATCTTTTGTGTTTTCTGGACGACTCTTCTTTCATACTTTCTTTTTCATTATATGCATTAATAAAAGAGGAGTCCCAAGCAGACGCGTTAGATGTCAACGCCAATGTCAGAGAAAGTACTGCATTCCGAACAGATGCATGTTGTTCAGTGTTAATGCCACTTGATTTCTCGTGAAGTTGACGAAGTTGGTCGTATGTTAAAGACGACATTGGTACTGATACTTGAGAGCATTCACTTTTTGGTGCCTCCTTTTCAAAGTCAGATGTGATGTTTGTTCTGACCTCGTTGTCAATATCTTGATGTTTTCTTTTTGATGATGTGTTAGCCCTCTGCGGTGTTGTTTGACTTGATGTTACACCGCTATCTATATGACTTTGTGAATGCTGGTTATCGTAGGCAAGCATCGTGTTCTGTGGCAATTCGTATGAGTTGGAAGTTGTTGCTTCAAGGAAGTGCATTGGCATTGTAAGAGGTGCAGATTCTATTTGTGTCGGTGATTCTTCTTCACTTTGACTGCCATGATTCTTTGTGACTGCAGTAAGAGTTGGTGATGTAACGCCATCACTTGCTTGATCTGATTCATTGCTGTTCTTGAGCTCGAGATCACAGACGGCCTCGGCCGCAGGTATTTCGCTTCTATCTTTTATTGTAGCACAGTGCGTTTGTTTCACGTCCAATGCATCACTATTTGAACACTTCTGACTGCAATCATTTGGTGTCTGGAATTGTATACTTTCATCTGGGTCAATAACACAATCGCTACCACCATCATGCCCGACGGGTGTTGATTCTATCGTTGTTAAATCAATCTTAAGAACACGGAATCGAACAAGTGACTGTACCATCGAAACATCAGCATCCAATCCTTCGCAGTGTAACGATATTTCATCTTCGTCGTGTACATGTACCAAGCCATTCATGGATAGATCTTTGCTTTTCCGATGCAAGTGAACAAGTTGCATAGAATTATTCCCTGATATCTCCAACACCATGTTTTCATCTTTATCGCAAGAGAAATGAAGCAAATCTTTACGAGGAATGAAAGTTGCCAAAGAGCAAACATATTTGCACTTGTCGCATCGGGCTTGTTTTGGTGTGTCTCTTTTGCGACGGCATGGGCAACAGTCTAAATGAGGACGAATGAGTGCTTCTCTGCCATAGCTCCCGGGTAGAGGTAACGAGTAGTGGGCGGTTCCTGTATTGGGCAGGAGCGGTTGGAGATATCCCCAGAGCTGAGCATTATTTTTGATACACATCCTAATCTCTGGGCTCGGGATGTTGTAG
>JALLPI010001341.1:0-23534 GCA_036939935.1 Cyclotella atomus
AATTCTCAGAAAAATTGAGCTCAACCTCCACATCGAGCATTTTGCACGTGCGATATGAGGCACTTCCCCACAACATGATTCTTGGGGAACACACAAGTGGTTAGATGAGATATTCAGCCAAAAATATTGGATGTTAGATGGGTGATGGTTACATTGTCTTATGAAAGGGGCGCAAAAATGCCCCTTCCGAGAACCTCTGGGATTCGGGAAACCTCAGTTGGCGGGTAGACACTAGGTTAATTCATACCATAAGTTCTTCATCAAGCGAATCATACCAAGATCATACGACAAACTGTTTTGTTGACTTGTATCAAAGGATTTGAGATCGATCTGACATTTTGATTGTGATTGCATCTCAGAGCAGAAAATGATAAACAATGCCCGAGCAACTTTGACTGAAATGTCATAGCTTCCCTCGAGAAATCTTCTAGGTACCTATTGGTACCTGGCTAATTTCAATGAAATACCTTTCTAATTTCAATTGACAAGACAGGTAAATCTTTCGTCTTCGGAACACTTCTAATTTCTTCACAATCTCGATCTCAACTCTATCACCGAATCCAACCAATACCATGACAACCGCCCGCTCCCTTCTCACCGGTTCTACTCCTGTCAAGATCGAATACTTTCCTATTGAAGGTGTCGCCGAGCAAGTAAGAATTGCTCTCGCAGTGGCAAACATAGAGTTTGATGATGTACGTATTCCGTTCAATGAATGGGCGGCCAAGAAACCCACCACTAAGCACGGCGTAATGCCCGAAATGACACTGCCAGATGGCACCGTGGTCACAGGTAAGTAACATGACTGTAGACGCCAATCCTGATGATCAAATAAATCTCCTCGTCAAAACTTACATGTTGCAGACAGTATGGCCATGCTGCGCCTTGTAGGCGAGGCCGATGAGGAAGGCAAGCTCTATCCCAGTGATATCAAGAAACGACTCAAAATTGAGCAAGTACTAGGGCTTGTTGGAGACTTGACACGTGCCTGGAGCCCTTCCTTGTATTTGGGCATGCGGCCTCACCTTGTCGGCTATCCCGAAAATTGGGCTGGTGAAGAAAAAGAGACAGTGGTCAAGAACGTCAGAGAGGCATTCATGAAGGATGAGTTCCCTAGATTCATGGGGTACTTCGAAGATCTCTTGAAGGAAAATGGTGACTTCTTGACAGGTGTTGATTTGACCATTGCAGATTTATCTGCATTTCAGCAGGTGAGTTGATTCTGTATATTTTGCATGATGCAGAATACCACCGTGATCGTGAATCTTATCAAGCTTGTTTTGTGAAAGATTTCATACTTCACCAAAGGAGTTGCTGATTACGTACCAAAGGACTGTTTGGATTCATTTGGAGGGATCGTTGCTTGGATGGAGAGGGTGAAGACTCATCCTAAAGTAGCCGCTTACAAAGCATCCAAGCAGTGAGGAGTATGCAGATCAATGCAGATTTTAGATTTTGACAAACGCCATAGTGCTGCTTCATTGCATGAACGTGTTTGTTAAGTTAGACAATATTTACCCTTTCAACTTTATTTAGTTTCGAGCTGCACAGATGACATCTCAGAGTAACGAACTTTGTATGTTTGGCTATCGTCGTCCCTTGAGAATCTTGTCTTTCTATATGTATCATCTCCTCCAGGGATCATAGCCTTCCTCTCACGTCCACTGCAGTCGTAAAGTTGCTGAGAGGAAATGGCAAGTGATAGTCAAGTAGTGAACAAATTAACACATGACCATTGTCTTCGGCCACTTTACCTTGTTGGTTGCAATGTAATTCTCGGTGTCTTCGTCATAGAATCCACTCAACTTTGCTAATCTGCGACAATAATCCCATTGATGTGAACCAAGAAAATGAGTATCTTGAACACGTCCTGGATCATCTGGACCTCCATTTAGAGCAGCTTTTTCTGGGTGTTGCAGTCTCTCGGACAGGGATGGTAGGATTTCATGCAGGCCTGAATTGTGTTGCTGCAATGCTTTCCTCACAGCATTGGCTTGAATCTCAAACAGCGGAAAAGGTACCACTGAGTGAGGAAGCCCAATGAAAGAAATCGATGGATAATTTGCATGCCAGAGTTGCTCATAGAGAGGAGAAACTCTTCTTTCACCTGCCACAAACTGAAGGTCCAGGTTTGAGTCTTTATTGATGAATGGAAAGCCGTAGTCATAACCTGAACAAAAGATGATGACATCAATGTCTTCTACTTTCTCTTTCTGATTTGATGTCGTTGAGTAGAAATGAACTACTCCGTCTTCGTCGACATATTGAGTCCTTGGCATTAACACCACATTGGTATCAAACTCTTTCCTTTCTGCACTAGTAGAATCACTCAAGTAGACTTTATTGGCTACTAGACCAATCTCACGTGCAATGTCTACACCTGAAGCTCGCGCACCTATACATAAGACTGTTTTGCCCTTGTATTCATCTGGATTGTCGTATTCAATTGCGTGAATCGCTCGACCTTTGAAAGCATCAATGCCCTGTAGATTGGGATAGGATGGTAGTGCATAATGACCATTGCATATGAGAACGTTGTCAAATGTTTGATTAAGTGTCTTCCCATCACATTTCCATTGCAACTCTATACGTGGCCATTGCTCATTGTCGTCGTGCTCAGTTACTGTCAGTTGTTCTACGTTGCATCCATAATGAATATGATTCTCGAGCCCAAACTTTCGACAGTAATCATTCAGATACCTATTCACCTCCGTATGCGTAACATAACTTTCCTCCGTCCCGGTCCATGGAAACTCTCTGAAAGCCATGAGCTCCTTTGGCAGGTTGGTTCTTAGATTTTTGTACATTGGCCTGCACTTCTTTGTGCCGTTTGTGGAATCGTAGTCCCAAATGCCACCAGGTCGATTGCGAGATTCAAACACAGATACTTGAAACTGTGTGCATCGAAGGAAGGCTCGTGCTGATGCCAAACCGGCTGCACCAGCTCCAATTATTGCAATGTGCTTTGTGTCTGAAGTGCTGCTCATTCTGAAAACGGTAGAAGATTTGAACGCTTGGTGCAATCGCAACTTTGATGGTATTGGAGCAAATGAGCTAGAATTTACTATACACGCAGCCAAAAAGGTTGATTGCAGTGCTTTCATCATTGAGCCAAAGGACGTGTGCTGAGGCGCTCTGAGCTCGGGCGGGCTGCGAGCAGATCTCCCAAATTAATATAGCACTACAAAGGTGACACAATATATATTGTTCTTCCCTCCCTCTCCTTTTCCTCCTTTTCCTTTCTCGTCTCTTCCGCTTCCCGCTCTCCTCATCTCCTCCCAATACAATACTACCATAACTCGCCATCCTCTGAGTTCAAAGAATGAAGAATGCAATACCAGAATCGTTGCTACTTCTGCTGGTAGCATTATCATTGGATTTTGGGGCTTCATTTCAGCTCGTGTCCTCGCCATATCACGTCGTCACATCACGACGTCCAAATCAAAGCGAGTCGAAGAACAGATCACACCTGAGCGCAGTGCGTCCAATGAAAGATGATTCTACATCCTCGGCGGGTACATCAAAAGCTAGATTGATATTTCCAGGTGGAGGACTGTTTTTCTATTGGCAAGCGGGAGTTATTGTAAGTATATTGCTATTTCGTATAGACGCATCAATCAATGTATCATCATTCTATGTCCCGATGAAACTACAAACTGCAGGCATACCTCCAGGAAAACTCTTATGATCTAAACAATGTTCTACTATCTGGAGCATCTGCAGGAGCACTCTCAGCTACAATTGCTAAAACCTCAATAAGTCCATACAGAGCAACCGAGCTCGCATTGCAAATGTCTGATGAGGCAGGTGTATGGGAAAGACCGTTGGGGCTTTGGGCATTTGGGGTGATATCATATATCAATGGTTGAATGATTTGTTGCCTAGTGATGCTCAGATTGTCGTGAACGATGAGGTGTGTACGGATGTCTTACTGCCATTGCTCAAAATTATACGGTGGACAATAATCGGTTCTTGTCTCGTGATCGTATTCACTAAAGAGGTTGCATGTTTTGGTTACACCTGTACCATCATTTGGGAAAAACATAGTGTCTCGATTCGAAAGCAGAGAAGATTTGATCCAAGCCAATATGGCAAGTGTACATTTGGTAAGAGGTCTTTCACTTTTTAGCATTCTTGTTCCTCTCCATCTTTGCTGACAACTTTCACTTGAAAGCCTTGGTTTCTGAACGGTAACTTTGCCTATAACTTCCGTGGTAGCCCTTGCATAGATGGGAGTTTTCTTGCACGTCCATCCGACTATTTTGACAAACAATATACACAAGAAAATCAAGCTAAACTCATATTAGACTTCAAGAGGGATCCAGTGATGAAGTCTAGAGCTGCAGATTTTGTTAAAGTTGTATCGAAACAAGCAATATGGGACATATTGGAGCAAGGTAAAAAGCATGCAAAGGTCATGGATGTGAATAGAGAGTTTGATATACTGCGATAGAGCACTACACTTAGAAGCACGCCTCTTGAGCCGAAACAACTTTCAAATAGCTGCACAATGCACACCATTGAAAACATCTTGTGTGATCTCACAGCTTCGAAATGCACCCGTTTTGCTGCTGTATTTGTGCAATAGCAATAGGCGGCAATACTCTTGACAGTGTCAGTGCTCTGTGCTCTGGGAAAAGAACGCCGCTGCTACCAGAAATGTTAAAGGTGACTCAATGTTAAAAAAGTACATAAATACCTTTCCATTTTCAGTGAGCGGCAGACATTCCTCCCCGCAACATCACACATCATACATCATGAGCTCATCATTCAAAAGACGAACTCGCAGCAAGCCCCCAATCACCTCACAGGGACAATCGACACCATCAACTCCAAACACGCAACCCTTAACCTCCCTCCCAGGGACGAAACCATCCACAACTGGACCAATCACATCCTTCGGCTTACGTGAAATCGACTCCTTCTTCTTTTCTTCCGCCGCTTCGTCCGGGGGAGGAGGGGGGCAGCCTCTCCAATCCTTGGTGTTGGTGGAAGAAGATCGATTGGCTGATGATTTGGGGTGGTGTTTGAGTAGGTATTGGTGTGGGGAGGGCGTGGCGGGAGGTCAGATCGTGTTGATGGGTGCTTTGGTGGATACTGACCTGAAATCGATGCCTGGTTTGGACGCAGCGTGTGATGATAGTCAATTAGTGGGATTTGACGATGGATGTACTGTGGAGGAAATGGAGCAGTTCAAACTTTCTTTGCCTAGAAATTTACATTTGGATAAGTTTAGATCTCGCAGCAAAGAGAATAATACAAACACAAACGAGGATGGTGGTAGGAGAGAACCAATGGCCATTGTTGAAGAAGATGGCGAAGATATGGATGATGAAACGAATTCGTCAAAGCAGCGAACTGCAAGTGAAGAAGGACTTGTGAATGCATGGCAATACCGCAAATCAGTCCAGGATGCACGAAGTGGCATGTCTGGACCTAAAGGCAGTGAGATCGGTACTGCAGGGAATGTTTACTGTCATTCATTTGATTTGTCTAAGAGTATGCTGGATCAATATTCCGACGATGAAACTAATCCATTGGAGACGAATATCAAGATTGTGGGATGTACTTGTCGCAACGCCAACTCGAAAGATTACAGGGTTCAAGGTCTGCATCTGTTCAAAACAATATGGAATCATATACAATCTGCACTTGCAAGCAATTCACAATCTGTAATTAGGCTATTTCTTCGAAGGCTGCCCATTGGTCCTGGATCTGTTGCTCTGCCTCTCCTAATGTCAAAAATACGTCAAGAAACCCTCCCAATCATTATACTGGCAACAATTAGACCATGGCGATTCCTGACATATCCAAACAATCATGGCATCAACAAACTTGACACGCTCTCTTCACTGCGAAGTACAGCCGATACAATATTTGCTGCAGATTCCTTCTCTTCCTTCCAAACTCCTCCACCACCGGAGTTTTCATTACTGCAGGGAATACTGACAGTGCGTAAATGTGCCTCCTTCACTACAGCTTATTACACCGATACTATCTGTTTCAAAAATCGACCTTTGGCTGAGAGATTTGGAGTTAAACGTGATGGTAGGAAGGTTACTGTGCAATTGTTACATTTGCCACCAGAGGAGTATTCGAAAGGAGGAAGTTCGACAGATGGGGTCAGGAGTGGTGGGGGACAAATTGCTTCTTCACAAAGTAGTGGCGGATGTTCTAGTGCCCAGTTTACTGGTGCGTCTAGTTCCGATTGGTGATATTGCATATAACTGTTAAGTGCTCTAGCTACCATATGAGTTACGCTTGATCGTTACTTAATAACTTTAATCATGACATTCGTAACTAAGCATCTCCAATCGCCTGTTGGTTTATGTCAATATCCTTTGAATCTGTTATTCCCTTCTCGTACGCGTCAATATTAACAGTCATGGACTTCTTCTTTCGCCCTGACGTTATTTTTATGTTATTTTCCTACCGTGACGAAGAAATTTAACTGTGAGATTTGAATTGAGTTCAGTAGGCATCAGCAAAGGAACTTACTTTCAGTATGTCTTGGGCAATTTTCTTTTGGTGGTCAACAAGAGCTAATTGTGCTGCATTCTCACTTTCTAGCTGTTCAAGAGTCAAATCGATCGGGTGTTCAGGATTATCTCCGTCATCAGCAGTTGAGTTGCATTCATCGTCACTATCTTCATTGCAGGCACCTTTATCATCTGTTTTGGCAGATCTCCTTGCCTTGTTTAGTTTGGCCTTTCTACGTTGCTCTTTTTTCCGTAACTCCTCGGTAACATCTCTATCTATACCAATAACAATGCCAAGTGCATACGACAGTCGTGCATTTTTAGTATCGGAGTGACTGCCAAGTTCTTGGTATGGTGGTGCATAGTTGGTAGACATTAGAGAAATCTTCTCCGTTGCAATCTTGAATGCATACGCTCCCAGCTGTGCATTGTTTTTTATACCGTAAAACGAAACCGTGCATTCTCCAGCTCTGTAAGCTTTTACCCTGTTCAGTGTCTTGAAGGCATCCACACTGAAGTTTGCACAAATAGGCGGAACCAAAAAATCAATCCAACGAGGCAGTGATGATAGAGCTTTGCCATTCTTCCTATGGCAAATACTCACGGTCACGATACCTCCTCCCAGTGGTGTACCATCATTGTCGTCATTGGTTGTAGAAAAGTCATTTAGAGATCCATCTCGCAATAATACACTTTGATCAAGATTATATCTTTCCATGAGTCTACGGGCAAGTTTCATTGCATTCTTCGCCTCGTTTTCGTTGGATTCGGAATGAAAGCCAGTATTCAGCAATTTAACAATTCTTTGCTTGATTGAGTGGTCTATATCATTATCCTCTTGCACGGCCTCTTCATTGCTGGAGTTTGTGGGGTCTTCCTCATCATCATGTGTGCATTTCTGACCAGGACAAGCTGGGACATCTTTTGGATCAATCGACACTTCGATAGGGGATTCAGTCACCTGTTTCTTCTTTTTGTATCTACCAGATGATATTCTTTTTTCGGACCTCTTCTTCTTTGCATTGGCTGTGTCATCAGCACTGTCTGAATCTCCCAGATCAATCGCCCCATTTATATCTTCTAATAATTGCTCCTTCTTCTTAGCCAACATGAATTCAGTGACATCTTCAATATCTGAATCAGATGATATTCCACCACACGATTCCCCGTCTGAACTGCCATCGCTGCCCAATCCATCATTTTCTTCGTGCCCACTTTGTGATGCATGTGCACACGACTGCTTCCTATCCGGCTCCTCGTCGCTGACATCTTCAACTTCGATAATCTCTGGAGATGCAGACCTTTTTCTTTTCACGTACTGATCTGTGACATCTTCAATTTCTGAATCACTATCATTCATATCGTGAGCTTTTCTTTTTGAAGCACTTTGATCTCCAGATGGATCGTCGTGTGTTGAAGAGTCTTGCTCTTGTGAAGTTGACTCTCTTGCATCTGTATTATTTAGGGATTCGTTAGCGGCAGCGCTTTCGGATGCACACGACTCTGGTGGCGAATCCATCGGTGTCTCGGCTGGAGTGAGGACGGATATAAACTCAATAGAGGAGGAGCGGGGGATGGGCTGCTGGCAAGAAAGGAAAGGGAAAAGGAAGAAGGAGAGGGAGGCTCGAAAGATGGTAGATAAAGGTAAACAATGAACATTTCATGGATGTTACCTAAGACAGCCTATCGTATCTACACTTTTTGTTACACAAACAGCTCAACATTCAACATTGATGCTCCTCTAAAAGACTCATAGTTCGCTCAACACAACATCCAGCTAATCCTTCTTCACCTTTTCACTTTCATCATGCTTATGAGCTACCTTCTTGAAGAAGTCTTCAACTCTATTCAGTGCGTAGGGCACCGCAACAAACACCAACAAGGAGTTCAGTATTAACCGAGGCATGCCCTCCCAAGTTTCCCATGGTACCATCTGAAGCAATTTCACAAAGTTCCTTCCGATGTCGTCAAGCCAGTCAGGAGTTTTGGTAAGGATATAAAGCCATATATTGTAGAGAAACCGCTGGACTGGATCAAGGTCGTCATCAATGTCTTTCCAAAACTCATGAGCTATCCAAAATGCCAGTGTTGTGTATTCCATGATGTATTGTGATAGCACTGGGACAACTATTGTACAAATACAATATGTTAACGGATGGTCTGTCAGGCTATGAGAATGGGAAGAAGCATAATACTCACTCATTAAAGTCAACGTCCACTGAATCACAATTCTAGTGAATACTTGAGAGTACAATATTTTCATAACAACTGCAAACTCCTTTTTATTCAAGGTATCATCATCGTCAGCTTTCAACAGGTGAAATATTTCAGACACATATTCTCTACTTGCGGGCTAGATGTCAATAAGAAGTATGTAAGCTCAGAACTGGAGAAATGGATGGATACGCAACATGCACAAGTATTACTCACCCGACAAGCAGGTGCACCAACATAGACTGCCAGCTTCAAATGAATCAACAACAACCCAGCATACATTTCATCAAGTGTGATATCTCCTGACTTATCTGCATCAACCATATCAAACGATGCTTCTACCGCATGCTGAAAATATTTACTTCTCGTCAACCATGAAGAATTCTTCTCGATTGTGTCCCTTAACTTTCGTTCAGAATTCTGTTTTGTAATTTCGTCTACTAAAACACGAGAGCTGGATGTTAGCCCACCCACAATGTGCACGGGTGAACCTGCAGATCGTGGACTAGCCTGAGATCCTTCTGCCACGTCCTCGTAAATTATATCTTCGCTTTCGTCGTCAACTCCAGGAAGTACCGGATGATTCATGATCCTTTTCGCTCCTGTCACATTGCCAAACTTTACAGAGTTGCCCGCATTCTTGGGGGTCTTTTCTGGAGAGGGGATTCCAGAAGTTATTGCGCTCATCTCATCGTTGGAACAGCATGCGATATCATACAATGTATTGACACCATTGACCTGTGGAGGAGCCATGCCTAATTGTTGAAGACGCGATGGCTGATCATCTGGAGGCAGACCCGTCAGAGGAGTGATGATTGAGATGCCATCATTGAACTGCACCGTGGGACCGGTGCGGTTGGTAGTTGTTACTTCTAATTGTTCGGGCTTTTTGCCTTTCTTTTTGAACAGGCTGAGTCGTGGCATGTTGTGTATTGCAAATCCTAACGGTGAGGGCTTTCGAAGCTGCAGTTGTCTGTTTGTGTTGCTTGTCTTTTGCTTTCCTTTGCGCTTCATTGCATCTGTCTAAGCTCGAGGGCGTGGCGTGCTCGTCTTGTGTTGTGGGTGGGCCGTCGTCTTTGGCGTCTCTCTCTCCAAATGAAAATGTGGATTTATCATTCTGAATAAAAAATGTATTTTCAGTTCAAACGACAATTGAGTTGATGATTATTTATGCCCTGTAATTGTCCCTTCTCGAAGTCTATGAATTGAAAGAACGTCAACCAAAGTTTAAGGTTCGAGAATACAAGTGACACCGGCATATTGAACAAGACCGAGTGGCCGAGTGGTTAAGGCGATCGACTAGAAATCGATTGGGTTTATCCCGCGTAGGTTCGAGTCCTGCCTCGGTCGAGTTACCTTTTACTTGAACCGTTTGGATAGTCCACATGGTGCATTTGTCTTTTGTTTCCATTGATGATGAAGTTTTTTCTCTCTTGCACACATCATTGCTACCAGCAGTGTGGCCGTAATCAAACTCGGCTGAAGATTTGCACGAGTGTACAAATACTAAAAGCTTGCTGGTTTGTTGTCCGTTGACTCATTTAAAATTATTATAGGCTGATAGTTTACAACAAAGTTTTTTCTCTCTTGCAAACATCATTGCTACCAGCAGTGTGGCTGTAATCAAACTCGGCTGAAGATTTGCACGAGTGTACAAATACTAAAAGCTTGCTGGTTTGTTGTCCGTTGGCTCATTTAAAATTATTATAGGCTGATAGTTTACAACAAGTGGGCAGTAACATTAGGTTACATGCTAATTGGCATGTGCCTTGAGCTTGAAAAGACTGTGAGAAGTCTCCATCTCCAAACGAGACATGTCCCCTCCATCAGCCAAACATTAGACCAAGTTGATGGGTCTCCTCCATCAGCCACCGCCACAGAATGAATAAAGACTCACCTACCCATCTGCCGCCGGCTCCGTCTCCTTTGACATCACAAGACCCAGTTGATGAGCCTCCTCCGTTGCCAAAGGAATTAGGCCTCTCCCACGCCTTTCTGTCACCTCTGCAGCTCTTGAGCCACCTGACCATCTTAGCTCACAAACCACCAGCCCTCAAGCACACAAACCGTCTCTGTTGTCAACACGGCACTTCCTCCCTGCCCAGGATGGACTCAGCCTGGCTATCACTATGAATTTTACACAACAATCAATTATTTTTGGAATACAAACTGATTCAGAAGCTTAAAAGTAAGGACAAATTGAGAGGGCTTTTTATAATATGATTTATATTAATTAATGCAGTCGATAACAGTATTTCTTTTGTTGTATCATCCTGTAGATCAAATGGCCTAATGGCAGCTTTGGCTGAAGCTTTAACAGGGCTACAGCTACACAGTCAACACAATGATTTGACAGTAGCTAGTGACTTGATCAGGACAAAAAACAGTCTATCAACGGTCCTGATGCTGTTTGTGTCATGGTAAAAGGTGACAGCAGAGGGAGATGCTGTTTTGGACATGGGATGGCTAGAGCAGCAGAAATCCTTGCTATGGCTCATTAAAATTCCTAAATAATTCCATGTCCTTCATATGTGTCCAATGAGTGATGATGCAGTGCCAAACCAGCTTCTGAGTCCCCATCTGTGCCTAGCCCTGGCACTTTTTGGGCTGCCATTGTCAACAAGTTTGCCACTCTGCCACAAAATTTGGGCAAAGCTGATGCTGTTAGGAGGCATGTGACAGTACAGGATGCTGCTGAACCATTCCATGTCCTCCATATATGTGTCCAATGAGTGATGATGCAGTGCCAAACCAGCTCCTGAGTGCCCATCTGATGGCAACGAGTTTGGCACTCTGCCACAAATTTGGGCAAAAATGATGCTGTTTGGAGGCATGTGACAGTACAGGATGCTGCTGAACCATTCCATGTCCTCCATATGTGTCCAATGAGTGATGATGCAGTGCCAAACCAGCTCCTGAGTCCCCATCTGTGCCTAACCCTGACATTTTTTGGGCTGCCATTGTCAACAAGTTTGGCACTCTGCCGCAAATTTTGGGCAAAGCTGATGCCGTTTGGAGGCATGTGGCAGTACAGGATGCTGCTGATCAATGATCAGTTCTAGTAAATCATAATCTACACTTATACATGAAGAGATGCAATGGAGATGAGAAGCCTTACGTTTCCACAGGTTGAGCAGAGCAACAGCCAGAGCCACAAGGATCAAGTACCTCTTCCGGATAGCGGGAAATTGAGAACAATTACTCAATCACCATTAGCACTGTTTGTGACGCTGTCGGAAGGGAATACTACCTTCAGTGTCAACAGGTGTGTTGAGTTGAGGATCCTCCCAGATGATCTGTTTGCGTCTTGCATCATTGAGGCGAGAGGCACTGGTTGCTGCCTCCATTTCAGAGATCCAGAGCTGCCGCATGATTGCCGGACTGTTCCCAAGTTCCTCAAAATTGTTAGAGAGTAGATGTCTATCCTCCGGAAGGAGAATAGAGGGGTCCGTCCAGAGAAGGTCTTCACATTCACACATGATTTTCTGCTGTTGCTCCTCCGTCAGGCCATCAGCACCTTTGTAATGAACAGTTTGACATTGGTATGTCCATTGGCGGTGCATGAACTGAAGGAGATGGAGAACCAAGCCATTGCACCAATGACCGGCATGCTTCCACAGGCCACATCTGGAGATGTCAAGTTGTCGGGTGGAAAGAAACAGCTTACTTATCCTGCCTTCCAAGAAGTTGTCATAACCGAGTTGATCATGGAGCTGTGCCAGCTGACGGTAGATAGAGTTTGGGCCGCAGAAGGAGAGTAGTGTGCGGTCACCGCGGGCCGCAGTAGATAGTCCTTATAATGAGGAGAATAAGCTCAAAATCTGTATGCTGCTTACGTAGCCATTCCGTGAGCTTCATAACTGAAGATGTGAAAACTGCCACCCTGTCTGGACTCTTGCAGTGGAGCATGTGGTTTGCCTTTTCAGGCAAGTGGCCACAGTTTGGGCATCGATCCACCACATCTACATAGATATGGTTCATCATATGATTACTGCCATATAAAAACCAGACACCTGCTTTGTTACCCATACCGAAAACATCTCAGGGCGTGAGTCATCACACGTTTGGTGCTATCCCAATCTACTTCATCAAATAGGTCACGGTGTAGAGTGCCTTGACTGTGATAGTGCTCTTGGGCCTCCAGTCTTCCCCGCAGTGTCAATTAATTGTCGGAAGCATGGGCCCAGACAGCTTAACTCCTTCTACCTGAACGACCAGATTCTCATCTGGAAGAACGCAATCAATGTAGACACCTGTACATACTCCATCAACTAAAGCCACATCAGCACCTTCATCGCACTCAATGTTCGCCAGTTCCTCCGAGTTTGTCCAAGTGGCCAAAGACGTGGTACATGTGGCACTTGTACCTGGCGTCCCAAACGAGACGCTTGTGATAACGTAATAGGTCAGCTTGGGCCTGCTTTTCCGGCATGGGGCGGTGTGGGTGGTTCCCATGCCAAACTACAGTTGTGTTGTCACAGCCACATTGCGGACGAAGGTCACGAGGAACGTACTTGCCATCTGTCGCCATCTGGAGTAGTAGTTGGATGGCAATGGCGCCAAGAAGCAAGAAGCTCAGCTCGATAGTTATCAGCAGTGTGATTGTCACTTTCCTCCACCCAAGTCACCCAAGCCGTTTCACCGGAGAATCAGTCGCGGAAGACAACAGCACACGAGCACAAATCCAATGCAATATTTTCATTGTATGATCCGTCACTCATCATAATGAGGTTTCCAGCAAGAAGGCTGCAAAAGATCCATGATGAGCCATCACCATCCTTTGTGAAGGTACGCCAAAGTGATTGGTTTGGGAGGGAGTGTAGTTGCTCCATAAAGCTTTGCCGGGAGGGAGAAGGAAGATAAACTGGGCTGGTCGAGTGAAGTATCAGTAGGTTCTCGTCCATTGGGCAGACCTGAACACTTGCGCGAGTGGAACGATCACATTGGCCAGCAACTACCGATGAGAATTTGTAGGGAGTACCCTGATGTGTAACACGGTGAGAGTTGGAACGAGCATAGCAGAAGAACAAGCTGTTGTCTTCCACCCTATATAGTTCAGACCGGTCTTTGTTTACAAACCAGACATCACGATGGTGAGGTTTGTTTATGTACGGTCCGAGAGGAGCGGGAAGGCGCCTGTTTCCATAACAGAGATTCAGGACAACGGTCCGAAAGGTGGCAAAGTCCTCTTTTGTAGGGCGTTCAACCAAGAACACATGCGAGCTGTCTGAGGGCTCCCTTGTGAACACAAAGGGATCGATCGTAATGCCGTCAACAAGAGAAACATCAGCAACACTGTGTAGGCCCTTGAATTTCCGAACTCTGTTGAAAGCAAGACATTCAGCCGGACTGTACAGATCTGTAGAGCAGACTGTGTCCATCAGGGAGCGGTCATTGCTTCGGAAAGGGTATCATCCATCTTCTGCTGAGGGAGACAGTGACTCGATACTTGTGAGAGAGCTGCCAAAGATGCTTCCACCAACCGTTTGAAGCCAGGTTTCCAAGCCGATCAAAATTCTCAAGCAGAATGTTGGTGCTCAGTCCTACCTCCATCTGGAATACCTCCAGAGCCTGCTTCAGAATGGTCAAGCTGACACTGGAGGAGATGTAGCTTCTGCAAGAGCATGATAATACCCGGATTTGGCATCCCCAGTCCCTGAAATCGTGTCGGTGCCATGCGGTAGAAGGTCATGATGTTCATGTTGACACAAAGAGGAGAGAGAACGTTGCGGTATAGAGCTTGAAATTCAGCCTCAAGTCTATCAAGATCCGGACAGATCAAGGCAAAACCATAGGTCATTGAGGGGATGAGGGCGTAGCGGAATCCCATCCAGCCATCCGCAGGAGGGCAGGTGTCGCGGCAAAGCCTCTCAACCCATTTCTTCCCCTTGTCCATCTTGCATTCGATATGAAAGCCAAAGTCACCGGAAGGGCAGGAGTAGACACCGAGAGTCTCCTGAAGATTGTTCACATCATGAAGCTTGACAAGTGCATGAGAGCCATCTTTTTGCGGAAACATAAGCTCATATTTTGGGAGTTGCCTCAGTGAGCGTAGTATAGGAACACCCTTGTGCCAGTGCTACGCCATCATATACGAGAAGCACTTAGCAGATTTGAGATATCCACCAGTTGTCTGAACAATGAGACCCCAATCCATCACAGCCTCTTGCGTCTGGCTAAAGAAATCATCTAGGTGTATGTCAAGTGAACGGCCAACTATCAGCAAGTCCGCGTCATCTACGTAGATGATAGCCGCCAAGGCAAACATAATCCCCGACCAAGCACTGCAGAAGGTGGAGGCATGACACAGGCATTTATATGTCTCCACCATGAGTGTGCTGACAGCAGAGAAACCAGACGGAGCAATACTGTTCCCTTGACCCAGACCGAACGTCCGGTCATCAGGAGAGCCACCATAGCCCTGTTGGCTGACACCATAGCCAGTGCAAAGATAGAATGTCATAGTTTGTAGAACCGACAGAGCAAGAACTATCGTCATCAGAGGAACCTTAAGGGCCTGCATGGTGATACTGGCAATAGGATGTGAGACCGCCTCGTAGCAGTTGCCCAGATCAACACTAGGGAGGCCAGCTACCAGATGTAGAGCACGAATCATATCACAAAACAGAACTTTACACAGAACTCCGTGTGCGGCCTGAGTAGCCCGATGGGCAAATTGTTTGGGGGGAATAATACCTGCATCATAAGCTTGGTCCATCATTCGCTTCGCAAAAACCAGTTTCATAAGCCAGTTGAAATCCGCCTCCATCAGGCAGATAGCCTGCATCTTGTCAAGATAGATGTTACCAAATTCCTTCTCCAAGAGTACAGTGAGAGCTGAACCCCACCGATCAATAGGAATGCCAGTTTGGGCTGCCGATGACAATTTTGCTGCCTGCAACGCAGAGAGATACCGGTCCCGGGCAATTGCCTTGTATAGTGACAGAAGTGAATATTCGAATAGCTGCGGATTGTATAAATTCGTCGGCATGGGACCAAAAGAACTGATAATCCTCGGTGGTGACAAGGTTAGAAATCTCCTCTGTGGTCTTGAGAATAAAAATGCGGTGTGCCTCCTCACACAAAAACCGGGTATGCGGGTTTGTCTCCGGTAGAAATTCGTAGGTGCCTTCTAAAATTGCTCGGGTGGAGGTAGTATCACCAAGATAGCTGATATCATCAAAGAGCTGGCCAGAACTGATAGGAGCTGTCCGTCCAAGTTTAAATCTGTCTGTGAGTTTCCGAGCCACTTGCTGTTCCGCTCCAGCCTGAGTCTCGAAGAGGAGGTCCTCATCACCCTGTTTGATCTTAATGGCCATGGGAGCACCTCCGCTCCAGACCTTGGTACTCCGCCGAACACCACCCCAGCGCTTGCGGGAGCGTTCATTGGCCATCATCTGACGGATGCGGCGTTCTCGGCATTTGTCACCATTACGTCGTGCCTCTCCAAGGCAGTTCCTCATGTGTTCAGTCCTGAGCAGAGGTGCCACTGGCTTAAGCTCTACTAGCCGTTGCTCACAGGCAGCAATACAATCAGTGATCTCATCAGATGTCAGGCTAAATGTCTCCTTGATTTGATTGTTCTCACAGGCTCTTATAAAATTCCCTGCGTTGATCCATACACCGCATCTCCGACAATCATTAATGGACTCGAGCAGTTTATAAAGATCTCTGTGCTTGACCACCTTGGGGCTAAAGTCAATTGATCCATCCTTGAAAGTGTTGCAGTTGTCCTCCGAGCAAGCCTGGTGCTCTGTATGCTCTCCATCCCACTTATTCAGTCGGTATGCAGTCTGCTCACGAGGAGTATCATCCGGAGACGAGATCAGTGCGTCCATCTTCTCATACATTCTATGTTCTCGAGTGAGCTGCCTGAGCTTCCGTGTATACCTGATTGCAGTGCGTTCCACACAACATTTGAGCCGGCGGCCGCGGGGGCACACTAGGTGAGGATATCTGGCTCCGAGAACCGATTTTGCGCAAAAGTCAACCATCCAGTATCAATGGTCACCTGGGCCCGCCTGATGAGGTGAAACGTAACAGTTAAGACAGTCAACGTCAGCTGTGATAAAGCAGCCTGTGATGGGCTTGCTACCTCGGAAGTGACTTGCAGGAGCCTGAAAGTGATTTACTTGTTGGAAGCACCCCTCCATCTTTAGGTCATCTTCACCAAGGCGGAGAGCGAGTTCACGGCTCATTCATTCAAGTCCATAAATAAAATGATTTCTCCACCACGACGCTTCCAATCTACTAACTGCCATACAAGATCATTCATAAATCACACACGAGGAGAGCCGCGAAGGCCGCGTTGACGATAGTATAGCACCTGTGTTGAGACCAGACCGTGAGCAAGCCACGCTGGAAGTCATTGCGCGCCAAACAAGACGACCTAACTGGACGGTAGGCTACAATAGGGGGGTAAACAGATATTCTATCGAGTTAAATCTATGTCTAGACTGAACAAGATAACGACATCACGGTGGACCATAGCTGGTTGGGAGGCGCATTAGCGCCACCACAAAACCCGGATTGCCGCCTCCGCAGAGCTGCTTTTCTCTGCAAAGATTTCAAAGTATTAATTGTTAACCCGTAGGTCTGACTCTCCGGTAAACGGGACAACCTGATCGATTCTATCAGTATTCCGAATAATGCTGCCATAGCAGCTATTTCAAGACAATGCCGATAGGCCTTGCGGCCAAGTTCACGGAGCCTTGAAGCAGCACAACAGCGGCGCAAGACATCGGCGTCTTGATGGACTTCTCACAAGGTTGTTGTGTGTTGTCCCTTGCTGTTTGTCTCCCTCAAAGATGCTACTACGATCCCATCGATCGTTCTAACTTCCTCCTTTTGGTCAGCCAGATGCTGATCCCTCGAACCTGCCGGAGTTTGTTGAGAGGCCACGTCCTCTCCCAGCAATTTGTTGGGGCTGCTCCACTTTGCAATTCGCTGCAGGTCGGTATTGTTTACGTGTTGTTCCATTCCCCCTCTTTCCACCATGTGTTGTTGTTGTTCCCCTCTCCTTTGCTGGAAGTTCTGCCCAATTGCCCAATTGTTTCATGTCAGTAGGCTCCATAGTGTTACTAATGGTGGTAGAGTCTTCCCCTGCATTTCACAATGCGGTTGCGTAGGTTTTTGAGATGGACATCAACAAGGGAGGGGCGTTGTCTCTCCCTGTTGTGTTGCGTCGGTTCACTTCCTTGGTTCGTTGCCCTTTTGCAGATGTTGGATGTGGGCTGGGTGGCTGGGGGTGGAGAGCCCCGGGACCATGGTGGCCCTGCCAGAAGGATTGGCTGCGCGGTCGTTGACCGGTGCTGTGAGATGAGGGGCATGCTTGTTGGATTGCAGTGGCCCATGTCCATTGAAGTGGTGCTTGCATTCGTCATCGACGTTGCGATGGTAGCGATGATGGATCTCGGCCTCCAGTCGGCCGATTCTCCTGGTTGTTTTTTCGTAGCTCTTGAGGGCGCGAATGGGAGGTCCTCCACATCAGAGGGACCTTCAAACTCCCCCTCCACCGCCAATATCCTTGCGGAAGTCCCATGGTGGAGGGGGTTCCGTTAGTGCTGCCCCAAAGGGCTCATGGAGATGGTAATCATACGTAATTTACCTGAGGTTACCTCTAATTTCAACTCGCGACTTTGGGCCGTTATCCGTTGGTCGTTTGAAAAAATGTGTGGGCGGTAGGCTACAATAATGATGGTCCATCTTGCAGCTGTGCCAACCTTATACCATACCCAGCCGCCAAGACCAGTAGGATCCTTACCCCAACCCAGGACGAAGCCCGCCAGGCGAGAGTAGAGTACTGAGGCCACGCCACCAGCTTGGTACCTTGCACTGTCTTTGGTTACATTGTTGGCAGTGGCCACACGAACATCTTGGTCTCCAAGTAAGGCTGGAAAGGACAAGTCTTCAGGAACTTGCCGAAAATCAACGCCAGTTTCTTGCAGTAGCATCCCGTCGGACTGGTACCGCTTGTTTGTTTCTTTCAGTCACGTAGTCTTCCAGGAGCGAGTTTGATCGTAGGTCGACAAAGAGTTCATGTAAGAAGCAAAGAGCGTCAGGAGGCTTAGAGGCGGGAATGAAGCCACGTGCATCGGTGGCGCTGGCCTGTAGAAGTTCTCGAACCGCAGCCCGTTCTTCAGAGAGACGCTCACTTGCCACAAAGTTGAGTGGAGGAACAGCAGTGACAGGTGTGGCATCAAGCCCTTAGCCTCCTTATCAGCCACATGAAGTATATCCTCCCGGCTAGGACGTATTTTACGCTTGTATTTGTCAGTACCACGCCTAAATGATTTAAGTCGGCTATGCACCTGCTGCATGTATCTACCACCGGACGACCAATAGCGTGCTTCCCGTGCCTGTGACCGCCGAGCTCTCTGTGCTGTCGTATCCCTGTGTCCAGCTGACACTGAGTTGTTGGTATTGTCGTCCCTATATTGTGTAGTAGTATCCCCAGCAATAGACCCTATGAATGGACCGCTGTGCCCCACTGGTCCACACTTATATTGTTCAGATCATTCGCACATCGTGCTGCCTGACCTGAAACCCCCGTGACAGCCCACCACCAGTGCTTGCTGAGACCCCGTCGGTAGCACCATTAAATGACGGGGCTTGTTGGACGCCTCTGTACCCATTCCTCCCTCTCGCATCCACAGAGAGAGGCTGGGCAAAGCGGACTATTCGTCCTGCGCCGAGGCAGGACCATTACCTCCCTCGTTGGAGACGGCGGGGGGACACCGTGCTTGAGCTCGGCAAGGCGGAGCTTGAGCAACATAATGCACGCTTTTGTGTCTTTGTAAAGTGCTTTAAGTTCAGTGGAGGCAGAAGAAGAAAGAGAGAGGTTGTCGAAGCTGGAATCTTTCATAACCGGTTCATCAAACAAGGGATCCTGTGGAGAGAGCTCCAGTAGTTCATTTTTCAGTTCCGTCAGTTTGAGGCAAAGATTCGGCATGGAGCATTGGATATAGATTTGGCATGGAGCATTGGATATCGGAGGTAACAACCAAGCGATCGGAGGCAGCACCAGTAGTCTGACGAAAGGTGTCCGAGATGGCAGAGGCGTCACCAGCAGGAGTAGGGTTGAAACCAGGCCTGTTCCAAAGATTATGCATAGCAGCAACAGGGTCTCGGGCAGCATCACTAAACTGAGGCGTCTCAACCGCACGAGTAGCCCGCATCAATTCATCCAAGTCAAATGTCATCTGCTGTTGTTCCATTCTTGCTGCAAAGGAGTTGAGTTTGTGATAGCAGTAATGGTTCTAATACTGCGACTCTCAGCATCCCAAGTAGAATCAGTGGCAGAGAGGCGAGCCGTGGAACAGAAAGCAGCCAAGGCAGCATTGATACTTCGGACTGTGTAGCCTTTCACTTGACGTAGGTACTGGTATGTAAACGCTGCAAGGTGGCCACCCATCCCACGAACAAAGACCTCATTTGCATCGTCATTGTAGTAGCAGCAGGTGATGTGGCCCTCCTTTTCTCCCGTGCACTCCATGACACCAACAAAGACCTTCTTGTCATGAGATGGGCGGCGGAAGTCTAGAATCTTGCGCTTAAGGTTAGACTTCTTGAAATGGGGCACAGAGTGATCAGTAACTTCCACAGTGAAGGGATACATCAGAAATTCAATGCTGGCAAAGGTGATGCAACGATGGTTATGAGCATACTGCATCTGAGCCTTGACCGCACGAAAGAACTCCAACCGCTCTGCTTGCTCCATATTATTGCTGTTAACACCAGCAACAAGATCCGAATCGGCGGTAATGCAGTTCATTTTCCCACGGGCACAGAAGTCGTTAGAAGGCCCCGTATTCAAACCTGGTCATGGTTTGAAACCTCAATGTGCATCATTGTATGAAGGGATTTGAGGTACTGAATTACCTCGATATATTGCCAGCAGGTAGAATATCTTTGCTCTCAGGCATCCGAGGAAGCCTCTTACTCTTGAGCACTAAATCCGTGCTTAACATTGCCCTGCATCCATTCCTCGTGCTTCGCCATGTATTCATGCAACCTACGGCAGACAGCCAGGGGATCAAAATCAAGAGGAGCACCAACAATGAAGAAGAGCGTCTTGGATTGCAGAGCATCCACCTCCTTTTGCTTGACCTGCACGTTTTTGCTGGCAAGAGACGGTATTGCAAGCCGAAGAATATGAGACAGTTCAATCTTCAAACCCATGAGCACTGTGACAAAGATCGATTTATAAGTCCTTCCGTGGCCTGTCTTGTTGTCAATCTCACCCGGATTAATGGTGCGGTGCTCCCAAAGATTGTCGATGTTACACCAACTCATTTGGATCACCTCTAGGGTCAGGGGAAAATGCATTGGATCTGCAATGGGCTCTGTGGGCTCTTCTCCTGGCTCAGTGTCGTAGGTGGGGTACCATTTCACCGAAATGTCAATTTTGTGGAAGGGATGGAAGGCATGAAGAAGGCCTTTGAAGACCCACTTGGGAGGAGGAGGGACTACCGTGACGGAGCGACACGGATGGAAGGTGATGGCAACATAATTTGCCACTCCATGGATGGTGACAATGCGATGGGGCCGGGTGTTCAGAAGCTTGCCCGTAACCGCAGAGACTGCAGAGCCTTGTCCAGTTGCAGTGGATTCACTGGAGGGAGTGGGTAGGGAGGATACTGAAGATTGGGCAGTTGAGGCCATAGCAATGGTTTTGGGAGGAGACTTGATGGCTTCGGAGTAAATTTTGTCCTGGCCAGATACCGTAGAGGAAGTAAGGTTGCTTTGACCTTGTCCTGACATGGAAGAAGTACCAGACTGTCGGAGAACAGATCAAGGAGGCTTCTGTGGGAGAGAGGAGTGCTGCTGAGAAGAGCACCTCTGCCGTTCACCATCAACCGAGTGAGACCTTGAAGAGTGCTCCCTAGGGGCATCCAACCCACCAAGCGAGACCTTGGCGCACGTTCGCCAGAGCAAAACTCCCAGAACTTCTGATGCATTTCATTCTGTTGCATGCCACGGCAAAGTTCCGCACTGCCTTTTGCCGTAGACCAAGGAAACATATCAACGGCGTCTTGATCTACATCCATTTGGCAAAAGTCTTCGTCAGACGAGGCGCTCTCGACCTCAATAGGAGAGGAGGGCTTGCCCGAGCGGTTGGGACTGGGAGGGACAGACTTCGAACACTTGGAGCTTTCAGAAACATTGGAACGAGACTTGGCCGCTGCAGCAGAGGAAGTGGAGTGAGCAGAGGAGGAGCGCTGACGTGTAGCGTCGATGTTGCCAATGAAACTCTCCAAATTGGCATTGTACCGATCAGGAGCCTGGTCATTTCTTCCAGAGCCGGTGAGGCCAGCGCTTTTGCCAATGATTCGCGGTATGCATGAGTACGCTTATCCTTGTTCTCCAATCGCCCAATCATCAGCTCCTTCTTCCCAGAAGTGGGCATCTTGCGGTCAGGTATGTCCTTGAGCTCCTTGTTGGTGAGCCTATCATAGACAGGCCATTTAACACCAGCAGAGTCGGTAACCCAGCAAATTCTAGAGCCAAACTGGATAAGATCCGCGTAAGGACCTTCTTCCGAGGCAGAGCTATCACCAGAGCTCTGGGAGGCTTCATCTGACTCGTCGTGGCTCGAGCCGGTAGCTCCCACGGAGGAGGCCCGAGGAGGAGGCAAAGTAGACCTGCGCAGGGCATCATTCTTGGCAGGGGCAGGAGGAGACACAGAGGGAGCTGTCAGAGGAGAAGCCAAGATTGTAGTAGCAGTTGAAAGGAGAATCGAATTGCACCGACGACTTGGCGGAGGCTTAACCTGCTTGGACTGGCGTGGCGGGTTAGTAGGCAAGCTCTGGCCATCACCATCCCTAGAGCGCTCCTCAAGAGAGGCTTGCTCCCAGGAGGCAGCAACTTCTTCAGTGACAGCCCTGTAGAACTCGGCACATCTCGCAGCGGCGGCTGCAGAATCATAAGCACCTACAGGAGCATGGATGGCCTTGGTACCTTGGGGTACGAACAGAGAGGCGCGATAGTCAAGAGCACGGCCTTGAAGCGGCTGTTCCTTGAAGTCACCAGAGGCAGCAGCATGAGAGGCATCGGTAGACGCAGCGGGATTGTTGAGAGGAGCAGCCTTATGTGCCGGGGAAGACGGGCCAAGGCACTTCCTGGACCTGCCTTTGCGACGGGGAGATGATTGATGGGAGGGCCAGGAGTGATTGGGGTGAGATGATGGCAGACAGGCGCCAGCGCCGGGGGCGGCAGCCTTCTTCTTCTTGTGACGGCCGTAAGGAGGATGTTCTTCAGAGGCGGAGGAGATGGATGATGGTTGATGTTTTTATGAAATGGAGGTGGCCATGGTGGTTTTGGTGGCAGAGGAGGAGGAGAGAAACATACTGATTCCTGCGCAGAGAGGGTGTCAAGTGTCAAGCACTTGCTGAAAATGGGGAGATGAACCATGGCGATGATGGGTGTGGACGATACCAACTTCCACCGCGCCAGCGGCTTCGCAATTGTAGCAACACATCCATTGATAGCAATCAGCCCCCAACCAGGGTGGGTGAGCCATTGGCAGTCCGAAGGGCGGAGAAGTAACCATGGTGCTAATCACCTTGCTTTGCCCATGAAGAGGAAAAACCATACTGATTCCTGTGTAGTTTGTCATAGAATTAATGTAGTGAGATGTTCATTTTGATGTTGCGACTAGACCCTAAACCGAAAAGTGGCAGTACAGGATGCTGCTGAACCATTCCATGTCCTCCATATGTGTCCAATGAGCAATGATGCAGTGCCAAACCAGCTCCTGAGTCCCCATCTGTCCCTGGCCCTGACACTTTTTGGGCTGCCATTGTCAACAAGTTTGGCACTCTGCCGCAAATTTTGGGCAAA